>APFE031395119.1:0-25187 GCA_000404065.3 Pinus taeda
ACTATCTAATCAATTACAAAACCAAAGCTAAATGAAATATTAAAACTGAAAATGAGATTGCAACTATCTATGATGGAAATAAAACTAAAATGGAATACTGAAACTAAAAATGAGATTACAACTACTGTTTAATCTATTGCAGAATCAAAACTTAATGAAAAATTGAAAATGAAATTGCAGTAAATCTACTATGGAAACTGAATGAAGTGCTTAGTTACTCTGCTTCACAATTTTGGGAGAACAACCTCCTTGTGATAACATTTTGAGGAATTATGTACTTCATAATTCTAACAGAATACAAAAATGTAGAAAAGACTTATTACATAAGTGAAGTATTCAACCACTTGGTTTAAGATGAACCATTAGCCATAAGGGCTTTTTAGAAACATTCACTTACAATATGAGTCACTAAACTAGTAATAAAATGGAAAAATAGTAATGGAACTGATAAGTTTTAATTAAAAACCTAAAGACTAATGAACAACAAATGAAATAAATTACTCTACACTACTGAACTTAACTTCAAGCTACTCATAAGAAACTAGAAAGAAATTAAACAAAAGAACTATACTGCACTGAAATAAAACTATTATGCGTTAGTAAGAAGATGACAAAAATTTCATTATGAACAAAGTTAGAAAATTGTTAAAAACGTCATGGAAAAAACACAGTGAATTTATAGTTCAACTATGAAAGACAAAACAAAAATGAAATGTAACCTTAGCTAGCGTAGGGGCCCTCTGCTACTGATCAGGTTAAATGTACTTAATCAACACTCCAACAAATGCTTTTAGGTATCCATGAAATACATAGTCTTGATATTAAAAACAGAGAATGAGTTCTGAAAATTACAAAGTGGCAATCTGAACTTAACACATGAGCAAAATCGAACTGGTTATGTGTTCTTCACACAGGTATTTATAGAGAAATTATACCACTGTTTTAAGAAGAAAAATGAGCTACAGTAAAAACACGCAGGCAGACAAGCATACAGAATTCTCTTCCTCGGTTGCTAGAGGCATAAATCTAAGGTAATGGTTGTTGGATTCAATTTGCACAGGTGGATGATGAAGTTTGTGGGCTCAGGAAACTGCTTTGGATCCCATCACTAAGAAACATGTACAAAACAGAGTCTTGTTTGCCTTAGGTCTCTTCGTTTGACTTCCCTTTGACCGGAGTCTTCCTTGTCGATCTGGGCTGGGTGAATAGGACACGATCCATGCCATGATGTTTTCCAAGCTTCCCATGTAGCTATTTTCTCCTCATGACATTTGGAACTTGTAAAAGCATGGAAGTAGCTGCAGAACAACCGATTAGATGCAAAATAGGCTGCGTTCCGTAGCTAAAAGACAAAAACTTATTCAAATAGAAAACATAAAAGTATAACATGTAAATCACTAAAATGTTCTCCTTAAGGCAATGTATAATGGTTATTGATGATAAGAATGCATTTCTTCATGGAAAGACAAAGAAGGAGGGATGAAAAAGGTTGCTAAGGAAAGGGCAGTTTTGAGACTCAACACACTCTAAATCAAAACTAGTCTCCTTCTCTGGTGCTTTACGAACCCATACACCTTCTGTAGGCCGATTCCCTTTATCCTCCCCAATCGTGATTCCGCTCCATAGCATAATGTTTACCTTAGGGTCTTCCTCGCAAGGCTCAACCCTCATCATCTGGAGGTTCTGCGTTAGTTGTGCCCCCTTTTCGCAAATCTTAACCAACAATATTGGGCAATCCTCAGTCGCATGGTCAAATTGAGTATAGTAGCGACATGACAATATCATCGAATTCGGATAGTCCCTCCTGTAGTGTCTTGGGCCTCCGCAATTGTATCAAATCAGCTGTCCTCAGCCTCGACCGTGCCCCTGATATTCACCTCATGTTCCCCCACTATCTTGGTCTGGAGGGCACATTCATGTCTGCATTTTGTATGTAGGTGTCATATCCATCATCAATTCGTAACTTCGAAAATTGCACTTGTCATGGCCTACTGATTGACAGAAATTGTAGAACAGTTGTTGCAGTGTTTATACAAATTTCTATAGCAACTAGAAATTTTTAGTTGTATGTTTCCCTGCTACCTAATATATAGCACACCATAATGCAGGCCCTGCACTTGCCCCTGCTACGGCCTCTGGTCGTAGAAGCATTGGTCCTCCTGCTGAAATGTAGTTCGCGAAAACTGGGCAGTGATTCTTGTCATTCCCCTAACCCTTGCATTTTATGCACCAAACCTCTTCACGCACCTCTGGCCGAGCAGTTTTATCCTGCTTCGTAATTTGCATTTCAAAACAAAGGTTTTGTAGCTGTGCATGAATCTGTTAAACCCCGAGATTCAGGTCTTGCATCGACGTTTCATCCAATCTCATTGAAATCTCCAAGGCTTCTGCCTGAGTCGTAATCTTCTATTGTGACAGTACAACCCTCAGGTGAGGCATGAGCGAAGCCATGAAACACTCGCGGTGTTGCCCATCCGTTAAATTTATATTGGCTTCAAGGATTTTACACTTCAATCTCTGATCTAACTCCCAAGGGGTCTCCCTTGGTTTCATCGTGATTTCCTTTAATCTCACAATCAACTGCGGTTTAGACTTAGGCCTACTGAATTCTTTATTCACTACGATCTGGATTTTTGTCAATGTAGCTTTTTCATTGTCATTATAGTACTTGATGTACCATGTTAGCGCGCGATCCTGCAAAGCACTAACCAACATCTCCTTCTTCATCTGATCATCCACAACACCTTGAGCTTCCCATACAACCTTTATGACGAACCAAAATTGGTCCGAGTCCTTATTCCCTATGCCCTTGAATACAGGTAGTTTTACGGAGTTCGCCATATTTTACAGTAAAGGTGGTGGTGGTATGGGTGATGGGGTGAGCAGTGGAGTCGAGGATGGATGTGGTGTGGATGGATGTGATCAGGATGGAGGCAGTGTAGGTATTTTTGGGAACCCTCGTCTTATCAAATGACTAGCACTCAGGGGAGAAATCTATGGTGTCCCTTCGTCGTCACTTAAAGGGAGTCCGATCAGTGGGCTATACTCAGGACCTTTTCTTCCTCCATCCTTGAAATTTTTTCCGCTTCGTGTAGCTCCAAACATCAAGGTAATTGCATAACCCATTGTTCACACAAGAGCCTCTTAATCCAAGTATTCAGTGATTTTAAATACTTACCTCGCGGTCCTTTAAAGAAGCGGCGCTCTACTTTGTTGTAACTGACAGAGGTATCGACCGCGAACTCAGTCACAAATCCTCCTATGATGCGGTCAATCCAATGGTCAACAGCACGTGTGACCTTATCTTCAGAAGCTTCTAACCTATGTACTAGATCTGGTGTCAAAACAATCTGCTTGTCAAGGCTCCACCATCCTTGACCATCTTCCAACTTCACAATCCACTCATATAACTCAACTGGGAAGGAATATAAGAATATTTTGTGTATTTCTGTGTACAGGTATCTGTCCAGCCATTGTTCTTTCATCAATTACGGGTTCTTGTTTCCTTGTGCCACGAATTCATGGATCTTTCTATCCAACCAGGTTTTAATTTATTTCTTAGTTGGATTCCAATGATACGACATCTTAAATCTCTCATGCAAATCCCCGTCTCATCAATGGAACAATTAGTTGGCTTGATTGGCCAAGCAAATCCCTACACTACTGGCCCTTTTGGCATCATCTCGCGGAGGATGGACCGAAGTCTCACCCGAAGCAATATGGGGGGATGCAAGAACCAAGTTTTCGCACCCTAAGATGGTCGTGATGTAAATCTATACTTCTTGATCCTTCCTTCGTGCAGATTGATAAGCCTTTAGGGTTTATCAATGTTCCTTCTCTTATATCCTTCAGTACCTCCACGAAGGTACTCGACTAATCTTTGCACAGCCCTAAAATGAGGCCCGGGCATTTACACGCCTCTGCGGCTATGTTATTGTATAAGTTCCCAAGTTATCTTAAGTGTTACCTAATCTACCAATCATTTACAGTTACCTTCGCATAATCCTTTACTCTTGCTTGCATTCAATTAACATATATAATCAAATACATTCACACATCAGATAAGAATTATAATGTAAACCCATATCGTAACATAATATAATCAGATGCATTAAACAGAGACAAAATACATAGTGATTGCAAAGTAATTCTCTTTACTGATATCTCAAGTTTAGTACAAACTCTATCCACCCTGCACACACAGCTGCAGGGGTCCACGCACTCAGCTGTGCACTTCCACCCTAGGACTGTGCGCACTCAGTGACAAAGCCTCTACCTACACTAATACTTGAGAACACTTAGAACTTCTTACCCCAAAACCCTTCTTCCAGTACTTACTACTCCTCCCTTAGACTCTTCTAAGACTCCCTTTTTATACAATCCTACAACTGACATGAGACTTCACAAAATAAGGGTGGACAACCCTTTGACCTCTTCACGCTCCGCGACCACAAATGTGGAGGCTTTACCTTTTTATTACAAAATTTGGGCCTTCTGCCCCACAACATGGGCTTGTAGCCCCAAAACTGGCTCTTGGGGGAACCCGCTCCCAACATTTCTTTAACATAGTATAATCATTCTTCTTATATTACTTGGCACCTTGGTTAATGTAAATATGGTTGGTACCACATCATATTTCACACCTGATACATGGAACCACCATACATGCCATTGAGGCTAAAGATGGTGAATAGGAAATCCAACAATTCAAAGCCAACATAACCAAATTTTGGTAACTACACATGCGATGACAAGGGGAAGAAGATTTTGATACTCTTTAGAAGAGTTGGAATACTTTTCTTGGATGCCAAAACAAATATAACAAATGTTTTAAGAGAGCCCAAAGAAAAACATAAAATATTTATTGTTTTGGATTTTTTGTTATATGCATTGAAGCTCAACAACTCAAGGCTAAACTCAAGGAACAATATATTATTGATAATGAAACTCACAAAGATAAGTCCTATCTATAGAGAACATAAATAAAAACTAAAGTTACAACCCATGAGGAAAAGCAAAACAAAATCAAAGAAAGAGTATAAGCACAAAATAAGATCTTCTAAAACCAACTTGAGCATACCGAAAGAAAAGGAGCTCCATGAGCGCATAAGGAAACATATAAAAAACAATAGAAAAATAAAATAAAATAGAAAAAATAACAAGAGACAAGGTAGAGTGTTAACTTGAGATTATTTATTGTACTAAGTTGAATATTAGTTTAGTCATGTTGCAAGATATATTTTGATATGAAAAGGAAGATGTCCTTGCATAACTTTTTTACAACTTGGTTGAATATTAGAGTAGTCATGTTGCAATATATAATTTTACATAAAGGAAGATTTCCTTGCATAACTCTTTCTTGACATGAGTGAGCTTAATACATTGTATTCAATTTGGGGTTGAAGGTTCTATGATTTTATTTAACACTTTTGACTTTAGTATTTAATGTGGGGTTAAGATTTTTATTTTTTTTTAAGCTTGGCAAGACCCTTCATTTTCTATTTATAAACAGAAAATTTACACCACATATATGAGATAGGTGGCCTCAACTTGCCCAATGGGAAACCAAGTATGTTGGCCACCTATCCTCGTTATAATCCATCCAAAAATAGTAAAGGTTCAGTCTTTTTAACCAAGCTAAGTATGTATCAGTTTCATGACAAGACGCTATATGTCTATCTATCATAAGCATGCATAATGTAAAGTAAATGCTAACCACCTAAAAAAAAAGAAACCAGATTAACTAACTATTCCTGCTACTCTTCCAATGTCAATTCCATTGGTTCCAGATCCTTGATAGTTTCTCCTGACATCTCAGTTAATTCAATGATGCATGGGATGTTCCTTTGGATTCTATCCTGACAGATTTCATGCTTATGGAGCTAGAATTGGATTCGCTGCAAATCTTGTTTGTAATTGGGCATGTCTTGGAGGGAAAGATGCATCCCCACTACTATTTGTTCCATCACCTTCCCCAGCAGGATTTTCATAAGCCAGTAGAGATAGAGGATCTGCTTAAATTGAGTTATTTTTCCTGTGGTATTCCTAGGATTTAAGACTAAGGTTCTCTAGTTCTCTATCTCCTCCTCTGTCTCACTATTTTTCTTACTTTATTCCTCCCATACTTCCAACAAATTGTTGATTCCTACATTCGTTCCCTCCTGGTATGCTGCGACGACTTCACTAATGAGGTGTTCAATAGACTTCCTTCCTCTACGTGGTTCTGAATTTCTTAGATCTTTGGCCTCTGCAAGCTCCCTCCCACGTCTGTCGCAACCTCTTCCTCTCGCAGGACGACCCATCTTCACTCTGTTCGAGACCTATTCACAGGACAGAGGTGTTAACCTCTTGCTTTGAATCTTATTTCCAACTTTCTCCTTAATCCTTCTCCTAGCCCAATTACTTTCACAGCAGGTCACAGGGTGGGTGACAACCCAGTCGGAAGACGAGGGAAGTCTCCTTATCCTGTCATGCTTTTCCCTTCTCCCTTCCCAATGCCACTCATACCTTGACTAGTTGGCGGTCCCCTCTCTCGGCCATGCAAGGATCCCCGTGCTCAAGGAAGCCTTCCCATTCCCCTCTGCCCAATCAACCTACGTCGCTACTCTGCTTTTCTTATAATATACCCATCCCCAGTACACAACCTCTCTCGTTTCACCCTAGTTAACATGAGAGGTTACAATGCAGTTCTCAGGAGGGGCTTCATCTCCATTGACCAGGTCAATACTCAGATTCCTTATAACCAAGACGCGGAACCAGACAACAACCATGCAATACCTATGACGCTTTCCCGAGAAAGTCCCCCAATTCCCCTCCCTAGGTTTCTCTCGATCCCTCCAACAAGAAACAAGCCATGTCGCCATTGCAAGAGGGTTTCAAGGCCACGATACATACCCGTTCTCACTTCGTAGATGCCATCGATGGTGCCAGTGCCTTCCTGCTCTAGTGTTCCAGCTGCAAACTCCACAAACTACAATACAATTACCACTCCCCTATATAACCTTAACTATTGTGCCTCCCTCCTCGTCCTTTCCGTTCCCGACACCTTTCCCACCACCCTTGCATGTATTCATGTGAAGGGCCACCGTACCCATCACCTTGAGTGTGTGGGGGGCAGTTCGTGGTACATTTCCTTTACTCCTCATAACTATATGTCGTCCTTGCCATCCTCTAACACACACCCCGATCGGGGTAATGTGGGGTTAAGATTTTGATACCCTTTATGAAATAAAATTAGTGATCTAATGTAAAGAATCTTATCAATGATTTAGCATAAAGAAGCTTTGAGTGTAGTTGAAATTGTAGTTTAACTAATATAACAAATTCTCATGGATGATATAATATAAAGAATTTTTTAGTGTAGTCAAATTTATGGTTTGATCAACAACAAAAAACTTCATATAGAAGATTATCACAAAGATTTTATATTATTGATTATCATAATATTATTTATGTAAAAGTTATTATAATAATTATTTATTTAAAAAATTTAACTTAATTGAGTCAAGTTAAGATACCTTAATATTAATTCAAAAAACCTTAAAATTTACTTGAGTTTTAAACCAACACGTAAAGAATTTACGTAATATATTGGATGGTGTTTATATTTTAAAATCAACGTGTAAATATTTTGTTCATCATAACATTATCTAGGTAAAAAATGTTATAATGTTAAAAATAAAAATAAACTAAAATGAACCTAATTTGAAACCAACTCCAATTTTGAATAAATAAATAAAAATAACTAAAAAAATATTTTCAACCTATTGCAAATACAATTCGAACAAACAACCATAATTGGCCCTGTATCTATTTTTATAAACATCATCTACATTTTCCTAGCTTTTCATGTACAATGTTTCGACAACCTAAATGAAATGAAACATAAATTTGTTACTCTTCATTTATGACCACCCAAATTAAACATACTTCTTGCAACACATCAAATTCCAGGAAATGTAGAACGCTCCCAACAAGTGCGCTCATAGAATCATTAAAGCTCATAACTCAAAGGCACACTATATTATTGATAATTAAGATTTCCAAAGAGCTGGAATGAATTCCTTAGATGCTCAAACAAATATATCAACTTGTAATAACAAAGGATTTAAGAGAGCTGAGAGAAAAAAATAAATAAGACTCGTTTTTTCTTTTCTTTTTTCTACACATTGAAGCTCACGGGCTCAAGGCACAAGCCACAATATATTATTGAGAATTAAGCTTACAAAAATAAGTTTTAACTTTAAACAACATAAACATAACTAAAGCTAAAGTGAAAACCTAACAGGGAAATCAAAGAAAAATGAAAACAAGAGTCTAAGCACAAAATAAGAGCTTCTATAAAACCAACATGAATAGACCCAAGAAAATGAGCTCCATAATGACCTAAGTAAATATATGAAAAAAATAAAAAATAAAATAAATAACAAGAGCAAAGATAGAGTGAGATTATTTCTTGAGCTTGATTGAACATTAGTGGAGTCGTGTTACAAGATATATTTTTACATAAAGGAAGATATCCTTACATAACTTTTCCCTGTGAGTGAGTTTAATATGTTCTTGTGAGATTTCAATACCTCTATGAAAGAAAAATGGTGATGTAATGTAAAAAATCTCGTCAATGATAATCTCATCAAAAATATCTACCCCATATCAAATGCACGTCAAATTATAATTTCATTTGAAGTTTCTTCATGTTACAACATTAACATGTCGAATTGTTATATTGACCAAAAGAATTATTATAAGCGTGATAATAATTTCTTTATGGTTACACCATTAATGTAAGTGTCATGTGACATCAAAAAACTTTGGATATCCACTAAGTTATTCTTTATGTTACATCACTAATTTTCATTTTCTATATAGCATCAAAACCATAACTGCAAATTAATCGCAAAAATCAAAAGTGTCCAATGAAAAAAATTAAATTTTCAAAACTTTAACCCTACATTGAATACAACTTGTTGAGAAATTTTCTTATCTGATTGATTTTATTTAAATTAAAATAAGTATTCCCCGATGGGGGTGCTAAAGCTATGTAGATGGAAGCCTTAGTGATATGTCTTGCAACCCCATCAGACGTGATGGGTATTTATATCTCTAACAGAACTATGTGTTAGTGCGTGGATGAGAATGCAAGGTATACAAGTGAGATAGTTTATTATATGTGGTAGCATGGTAGTCTCAATTCATAGTGTTTGGGGTCTATATGGAGGTGAGGGTAAACCCTGGACCCCCCATTGTAAGCTTGGTCTCTTTCCTGCCTTAAAGTATTCATGTGCATGTGTGCGAAGGTGGTGGAATTTTTGGCCTCATTTCCTGAGAGAATGGATAAACGTTCTATGGAGGACACCCATTGAGAGAACATGACCTGATATGTCATGATGGAGGACTCCATAGTGCCCGCCGTATTCACTGTTATTTTGGTTTTCCTAATCTTAATTTGGGTAGAATTTGAGTCTGGCGTATTAAAATTCTTGTCTTTAGGCCTGAAAATACGATGAAGATCCGAGTTTCAAAGCAAGGGTCTCTTATTTCATTACTTTTGGTGTGGGTCTTGAGTTCTTGGTTAGTGTTCGGTCTTGCGCTCCTTGGGTCACTAGCTTTAGGTCAGTCAGGTTGGTCGTGGGCTATGTTGTAAGACAAGGGGGCTTTAATTTTATGTATGTGTATCGGGGCTCAAAGCTTATGATGTTCACCTATTTCAGGTCGAATATCTTTCGTCAATCTAGAGGATTGTCAAGGTTGATATACCAAGTCTACTAATTTTTCAATTCAAGGTGTTGTGTCAAGAGGTTGTTCTCATCATGTTGGCTCCTACATTGTATGGGCATTATAGGCCATTTTGTCACATTTGGTTAATAAGCATGTTAACTGGATTAATCAACATCCATCCACACCTTGTCATCACCCTTTCATAAATCCCTTGACATGACTCTCCCTAATCCATGATTTTATGGTCTTAACTGCTTCATTTTCATGCCTTTAAGGCCCAACACACCTTGCTTCCTTAGGATACTATGTTTAGTGTAGGTTGCTCCACTCTGCAATTGCATTGATCATTAGCAGGTTGTCCCTTAGGGTGGGTTGATTCTAAAAACTTAGGAAAAATAAGAATAATCCTGAAGCTTCCTCTTCTAGAAGCTTCCAAGAGTTATTCCAACCTTGTACCCTAGATAATACTTTTGAATCCCATCTCATCCTATCTTGGAGATTTCACCCCTTATCCCTTGAGGTCATCCTCCCATCAAGAGTGGATCTCAAGCCTAGATTGGTAAATGGATAAGAATTCCCACACTACCATCATCTGCTATATATTTACTACCATCCACAACCTAGGGTTTGGCTTATGGATATTGATTACTCTCATGTTGTTTCCTTGGTTTCAAGAGAGTCATCATTCCATGCATTGAGGTGACATACAGGTGCACCTTGTGGTAAGGAAGGAAAAGTCAACTTGGGGAGTTCTCTACATGATCACATGATCAACTCTTATATTTTCTTGTAATTCTCTCCATTTCTATTAATACAAGGAGTACATTGTTTTCCTACATATGATGTTGATGTTTATATGTTTCAATGCTTGGTTGATCCACTGAATGAAATGATTGGATAATACAACATAGATATCATAGATCTTTTCTTTTTTTTTTTCTTTCTTTTTTTTTTCTTTTTTTTTCTTTTTTTTTCTTTTTTTTTATGTTCAGGTTCTAATTATAGAAATCAAAGCTAGGATTGGAGCATACAATCCAAGAAGAGAGTGAATCTTGTGATAGATTCCAGGTAGGTCTCATCTCGTTATTCAATTGCTTTAAGGGAAAAATTATATTATTTTCCTTTCTATTGTTCTAGAATAGGCCACTAGGTCTAGGGCAGTTACTTTTGTCTATAGTCGTAGATTTTGCATAACAAATTGGCAACTCCATTAAGGATCATTTCATTCCCTTGGTGGTTTCCTTGTCCTTAGTACTTGTTTTTCCTCTGGTTAATACCTTCCTTGTATCACCCAATTTGAATTGACCTTAGGAAGACATTTCATTGAGCTTCAGTTGCATTTTGTGTGTCAAAACTTAGCATTGCTTTATTAGCGCTACCCCTGGTATGGAGACAGAGCATTGCAATGCACCCTAGCCTTCCCTGTACATGCATTATAGTTCACCCCAGCCATCTATGTACCTTCTTTTCATAGCACTGGCACCCTTCTAGCAACTGCATTGATCCCTGTTTCATGCATAAATTTTCCTTGTTTTGATTTGGTCTTTGCTCATCCTTGTTCCAACTTCTCTTCCTTATGTCCCTGAGTATCTTGTGGTCTCTTGAAAGCCTCCATTTGGTTTTCTTTTGGTTTTATGTGCCTTTGATGAGAATTTGTTTAGATTTTACTTTGTTCTTGTCATTAGGTCATTGCAAAACTAACCTTTTTTTTATCATTGAGTGCTTGAAAGAATTGGTGTTTTAGGCATCGTTCTGAATAGTTTCTTTTATCATATATTTGACATGCATCTTAATTTTCTCTTATTCAAAAATTAATTGGAATTGAAAACAAAAATCTCTTTGCATTGGCATATAGGGTTTTGTGTGTGAATTTGAATTGGAACAGTTGCATTTAAGGGAATTTCACTTAGCATATTGTTTGTTACATTTTGTATGTTGCATACTCTTTGTCCTCTTCCCTCCTTTAGATAAATCTTCATTCAAAAGGAAAGTTTCATTTCTTCATGCTAGCTTACGTCTTAGGATATTCAAGCGAATTTCACGGTGAGCCATGAAACTGAAATCCAATTGAAGGTAAACATTAACATTTATTTAATCAACCTAAGGAGAATTTGTAACATTAACATAAAAATTTAGAGGTCTAGGACAGATACATGTTCCAACATCGGTAAACATAGTAGATTTCATTTTTTTTCCAACATTGCATCCCGGGGGTGAAATCGTGTTCCATGTATGTAAGTGTATCAAACCGTTCTCCACATACCTTTGGGTATATTGGATTGCACTCCATGCATGGAACGTTTATGGGAACTCTCTCGTCATACGGTTATGCATTAGACAACAATAACATAGACTACACTTCGATGTATCGTCGAGTATATTTTGGAATTCTACCATATGTCTCTATCCTCGCCATAGGTAACCGATTCGGCCACTTTGTACACTGTGATACATTAAAAAAAACATTCAGGGAGATTTCATGCATGTATGCAAATCCTTGGTCTCCAAGATTGTATATTGAAGTTCACAATTGCTTGGTAAACCTTTATGCCTAGTTTACCCTTTTTTAATTTATTTTTGTGTTAATTGTTAAAATTTGTTAATCCAACATGGAAGAACAACACCCTACCCTCCATGATTCACGTAGAATGCAAAATAAGATTCCTCTTCCACCACAAAAAAACTCATGGTCATCATCAGAAGCATAAGAAAATGAAAACTACTGAATTAGGAACTTTGGGAACTACTTCTAGTCCTCCTCCAAAAATTGATCCACCAGAATCATCCTTCCCTATGAGTACTAAGCTCGAGATTACTTCTTCTTTTGCTAGTGAATATGACACAATTAAAACAGAAGCACCTGATACTTTGTTTCCTAATGTTATTGAGCCTAACTTTACTGAATCAGATGCCTTATAAGTTGTTATCACTTTGTAAGTTACCTAGGCCGAGGAGAGAAACCTAGAGGTAACCATAAAACCACTTTTAAAGCTAGGATCTAACCCTTCGTGCTTCAAAGAGGGATCTCTATATCTAATCTAAATATCTATTTTTAAGATATTAGGATAGCTATGAAAAATTGAGGTGGAATTTTTTCAAAAGTTTGGTTGAAAGATGTTGGGAATCCATTAGGCACGAAGTCATAAATCTTTGGGTAATCAATTACAAAATGATAGAATTGTTAGCCTCACTCTCACATTAAAAACAATTCTAAGTCCAAATAATTAAATTAATTAAAATCATGAAAGTTAGGATTTAATCCTACCTTTCTACATTGAGTTTGTTCCTCATGGTTAGGAGTCATTTTAGGCTTAGTTGGTTGAGAGATTCTCTCCAACTAGTTAGGCTCCTAGATTAGTGTGTTGTTGAGATATTTTCTCAACCAAGTTTGTTCAAGATAGATGCACTATATTGAGACAACTTCCTCATGTATTTATTTGTACTATTACCATTCTTTGTACATTGGATTACATAATGAGAATTTGAGGAATGTTGTAAAGTTGAGGCCTTTTCCACCATGTTTGCTCTATATATGTCTGATATTTATTATTTATGAGTGTGTGTGTTATTATTAGTGGTTCAGTTTTCTACAAGAATAGTTGTAATAAGGCAGGATAGGCAAACTCTTGGATCTTCTAGAGTGTCTATAGTGTGAATATGATAAATATGATTTAATTTTAATTAAATACAAAAAATATTGAGATGAATTCTATAATTAACATCATAATGAAAACAATAATATTGTTTACAAGCTAGAGCAGAGTACACGTAAGAAAATTTGGCCCTTAATCTTCTTGCAACAATAAATAAGGAAAAAAACATATGGAAACTGAAGAGAGAAACAATTTAACATAAGAAATCACATAAACAATTGTCTGACACAAGAATCCTAAAACAAAACTCTCTGTATTTCTTTAATTTGATTACTTTGAGTCCAATACATAGCTTACATCAATGCATAACCCTTTTCTTCATAAAAGTTACAACAACCCTTATTAAGTGTTTTTACAATATACTTATAGACTTCTTGCTAAAATAATTTTGGATTCCAAAAAGGAATCCATTACAAAATAATATCTAACAAAATTACATATATTTCTGAAACGGAACTAGAAAATAGAAGGTTTGGAAAAATTTGGTTGGTTGTTGAAAAAAATGAAGGAAATCTATTGCTGACTGTGGCCTTTTTTTCCAGATCCTTGTTTCTATTTGTGCCAAAATTGTAGGTCTTTTGTTCATGCTTACTCGGCTGACTCCGGTGATTGGTCCCATTGTTCTTCACCTAGGATAAAAAAAAATCACCATGTTTCTAAACCTTTCATCTACCTCAGTGTAAGTTTGAAAAGTTGGCTTATTCAAAAATAAATGATGAATCCCATGTTGTATGTTAAAATCAAACTGCAAGCCTTCTAGAAAAGCTTCTCCATTGATAGCTCCCTTTTCCTTTGCAAAATTAGGCACATTTATAGCTACATTACATAATTTGTCCTAATAATTCTCCAATGGAATCAATTTTCCATTAGAGTTTCTGAGAGCTGGAAGTCCTTTCTCCTACAACAAAGAAAATGTTTTTTTGAATCTCTTAACCTGTAGCTCCAGCTCTTTGCACTTGTTCTCCAATTGCACCATTAAATTGTTCTTAGTCAAAACTTTATTGACTTCCATTACTGTATTTGTTTTGACCTGAATGTTTAGCTCTTCAAGTTCTTCTATGGTTTTAGAGTTCAAGATCCTTATGATCTTTTGTGCTTCTTTTGGCCTATGTTCAATATCAACTTTAGTTTCCTCTATTGTTGCTTTGACGCTCTGCACTAATTATTACTATTCAAAAATGATTTGGATGGAAGGCCACAAGTCTGTAACATTGGCATTAATATTGTGCCAAATGTTGCATTTTTCCTCTACCAACATTTGAATAATGATGGACTGATCTTCATACATGAATATGCTGACTAAGTTTGAAGTTCTTTTGTACTTCTTCCAAATATGCATTGTCTGCCTTTATCTTCTTTTCTTCCTTCTTGGTGAG
Source organism: Pinus taeda (assembly GCA_000404065.3). Lineage (NCBI taxonomy): Eukaryota > Viridiplantae > Streptophyta > Pinopsida > Pinales > Pinaceae > Pinus > Pinus taeda. The sequence goes on from APFE031395119.1 coordinate 14,747, forward strand.
CACTTCTAACAATTTCTCCACCTCTTTGTTTGTCAATGATAATCCCCCCAAATCTTGAGTTAGATTTTCTGATGAATCTGAGACTGATACTTGTGTTGTAAGTTGGGTTACAGTCCCCGTTGTTAATGTTCCTGCTGATGTCCTCGCTGTTGATGTTCCTGTTGTTTCCCATTGTTCTCTTTCTTTTAGTAGTGCTTTTATGTCGTGTTCCATTTTATGTATTCGAGCATTCTGTTTCACTACTATGTAAACAACTTCTCTTCCTCCATCTCGAAACTAGTGACTTCTTTAGCCTGAGGGTGTTCTATAGTTGAGAGTTTAAATTGTTTCCTAAAAGCTTGAATATCTTCATTCTTGCTTTTGTTCACCTCCTTTGCTGCCTTGACATCACTAGGATCATATCCTAGTTTAATAACTAATTCTTCTAATGTTTTGATTCTAGTGTCTTTAGCCATTGAGGACATCCTCTCAATATTCAGTTGTGAGTGCATATTGTTCAATGAAACCTGCAATTTTGAAGCAACCATGGCATAGATTGTTATATTTGAATAAATCATCTCACCTACCTGCTTATGAAAATTGATCTGATCAGTTGCATGAAATGTTTTAGTGTCAACTGAAAATATGGAGGCCTTATAATATTCACCACCTCTGGGATATGAAACTATGGGTTCCAAAAATGCCATTTAAAATTTCCCTTTCTTTGAGTCAAAAGCAGACAACAAGCTGTGTTGAGTGGTGGTAGTTTGTTTCCATAATTCTGAGTATGTGGAAGCTTTGAGAGCTTCATTCTTTAATTTAATCTCCATGTACATTGTAAAAATGCTTTACTGTGGTGGAACCTGAGAAGTAGAAGAGATAGGAGACTCATTTGTCTCTTCTACATAAGGGAGATAGGTGTTAGGAGTTCTTGTCAAAATAAAAGTAGTCTTCTCATGTACATCCCTTTCTTCTGAAGATTCTTCTTGAATGGTGATCACTTGAGGATTAATTCTGCTATCAATTTTGGTAGTAGTCTATGGACCCTTCTTCCTTCTCTTGAAAACAATAAAATCTGAAGCCTATGTTTTTTATTCTGTGGGAGACATTCTTTCCCTTGGCCTTTTAACTTATTTGTATTTGGATATATGAGTTTGTAATGAAGGTTGACTAATCAATTTCTCTTCTACTTCCTGTAATGTTTTTTCTATCCATTCTTCTTGGTTAGCATATTGTTCTATCTCTATCCTTGGTGTATGTGGATATGGAGTACTTTTCTATTCAACCCTCATCTTAGAGATTACTCCCAAGGGGTCATGGACCATGTGAAACTAGGTTTGAACTTTATTAGCTTTGAAACTACTTCCACCTCTTGTGTTGTTGCTCTGGTGTTCATACTGTAAGGGCCTACTTGTGCCTTTAGCTTAAACTGTTCTTTCTTCTTATTGGAAACTAAATGTATTTCACCCATATTCAACATCTATCTGGAATAATCCAAAGAAAAAATCCTTACTGGCACAAAAACTGGTAATCTATAAGGAGGAAGATCACATCCATAAAATATGATCTTTGTATAATTCTGGTATAAATACCAATCTCCAACTTTTTACTGTTCTAATAGGTGTAATACTTTATTGATTTCTGGAGATATCCTTGGTATAATATCATTGCATAATAAACACGTAGAGGTGTGAAGGAGTTGGTCTACAAAATTTGTATAAGTGTACTCCTCTGAATTTCTTCTCACGAGTGAAGTCCAATGGATAGCTGACAATGGTTTAACCTACTCATCCATATTTTGTAATTGAAACTTGAATATTTCTTCTTGGTAAAATAACATGAGACACACTAACACTGAATGATATTTTAACACACCCTCAACTTTAAATTTCATAAATTGATCATGCATGGCGTCAGACAAAAAATGGTTGTAATTAAATAAAACTAAAGGTTTCTGCCCAACTGTGAACAATGATAAGAATCCTAAAACTACTTCATCTAGCCACTGGTCTGTATAATATCCTAGTAAGCAAGTCACCATGGAAATTAACTGTTTTGACATTTATGGGAAAATGGAAACAACGTATGGGGGATTTGTTCTGGGAAATTCGGCATTTTTCAGGGGGGAAACATTCAAAGATATGGGCCCTTTGGGGAAAAGTAAGTTTTTTACACAATTCCATTAATGTATCAGTAGAAAATGGATGCAGGGAGGTTTGGGGATTTATTTTCAAAGCTTGGAAAATACTCTCAGGTGAAATGGAAAATATAAATTCATCATTCTAGGCAGTCACTACCCTTTTGCTGGGAAGGTGTCTAAGGTGACACTAAGTAGAAAAATCTGGGAAGAAATAGGTTTGAAGGAAGATAAACTGAGGGAGAAAGGAATCCTAGATAATCAAGTCATCACTATGGTCAAGGTATTTCTATTTTTCCCAATTATGGAGTTCGTACAGGTCGAAATCACAATCAGTATCGACAATTGTGTACTAGGTGTCGATTAGGGGAGTTCTATCAAGGTCTTGGATAGCGGGGAATCATGGGATCTTCCTTGGTCATCTTTCTCTTTCCTTTTTGCACTGAAATTTTCAAATAAAGAAGAGCAAGAAAGAATGAGATTACTATAGTCCTTAATTGGTCGATTTTTTTAGAGGGAAGGCTAATAGACAACCCTTGACAGATTTAGACGGCTTGATCTTGACCTACACAGACTATTGGGAACATGGAAATGAAAGAAATTGTAGGCATGTGGGGTAGTTTTATAATGGAATTGGTGGGGGAGCGCAAAGGGATTATTACCATTTGAGGAGCAGGAGCAATTATTTCGAAATAGGTCGAATAGCGGGAGAATAATAAATGTCCAATGTTCCTGTAGTTTGGAAGGTGATTTGAACATCCAACGTCAGATGACGTGGAGATGGAGTGACCTAGAAAGGGGATGAGGTGGAGTAATTACATGGAGGGTGGAAATGATGACAAGTGGGGAAAGCGGATGTGTGGAGGTGATGGGTCAAATAAGTAGGGAGGTAGTGGTTTTCAGGGGGTAGGCACGGTAATCAGTTTAGGGAGGGGACACCTCGAAAACATTTAGGAACCGACACGTCACTTCGAGTGGTATTCGCACAAATAGCTTTATGGGACCCTCCCTCCATTAAATGTTGATAGTGTGAGGGGGGTCTGAAATTGTTCTCTCGTTGTTGATATGGGTGGGAGTCATCAGTGTCATTGATTATCACATGATTGTTATTCAAAAAACGACAAAAGGTCATGTCAAACGCTAATAAACCATATAAATCAATGTTTTATGAACAATAACATATAAATCAAAATTTATTATAAAGTGAAGGCGACATTTTGACTGGCATGCCATAGGGGTTCTATTTTTCATTTTTTATTTCTTTTATTCTTTTTATTTCATACATACATTTTTTATCCCCCTTTATTTTCTTCTTATTTTTCTATTTTTTTTTCTTTCTTTTGAGCTAAACAAATTTAAAAATGAAAAATATTTTTTTACAATATCTTAGTGGGATGAATAACTTATGAAAAATATAGGACTCCTATATTTATAGGAACCTAACATAACCTAAGGTTATAAAACTTAAGGTACCTCAGTCATCTTCACATGTTACTTTAGGACATTCATCTTCTCTTCCTTTGTCTTAGACACAACCACAAAATATATATCTTGGACTCGACGGTCAACCACATCCACCAGGTCTTGTGAGTATTGAGGAGATCCCACAGTAATACTCTCATCCCTCTTCTCTTGTTCATTTGAGAGGGATTCATCATCTTTATCAAGTTTATACTCTTCCTCCTCCTTATACCCATCTCAAACTCCTTTATTTCATTCTTTTCTTTTCAAATCACCCGTGAGTTTCCTGTGGAAATCATTTTTGGGATTGTTAACCTTGATGGAATTTGCTATGGTTTTTGAGCCTGTCACTATGGTTGAGACTGTTAGTGTCAGCCTTTCCAGCCTTCCTCCAGTGATCAAATATTTACAAAGTGATTTTGAAGTGTCAAGGTAAAATTTTGTCATTTCAGTGAGTCTTCAAGCAAAATTTGGTCATTAGGCATTAGGTCTAGGGTTTGCTCTCACTCTTTTCAAAGTTTCCCAAATGCCAATATATGTCACTATTCAGCTGATTCTATCATCATACATAGGGTTTTCATTATCATCTCAGTGTCTAATGAGTCATTTTACACCTTTTTCATGCTTCAGTTGCACCTAGGCAAGGTCATTTCCCTCTCCTAGGGTTTTGAAGGCAATTTCTCTTGGACGGTCAAATCATCTGCAAAACTTATATCCATATGTTCATACACCTTCCTCTATATTTCATATACCTTATAAAACACTTCCCATCACTGAGATCCCCAAAATTCCTCATTTTCGCACAAACCCTAGTTTCTAGCTACAACCTGGCAGTTTTCTAGGTTGGGCCTGTGTTTTGCCCTTTTGGACCCCTTCCCCTCATTCAATCTCTGATATTCCACTTTCCCCTGCTTCCTAACATCCCTCCCTACTTCCAAAAATTTCCCCAAAAATTTAGAAGCCCCTTATCCCCTTCATTTCGCTTCATTTCGGCAAAATTCCTTGTTTCACACATCGGGATAACTTTCACTCAAAAGATGTTTTAGAGATATAAAAGATGAATTTTGGGAAACTGAGAGAGGTTTTTGTCCAAAACATGCCAAAGAAGAAAAACCTCCTTCACGTTTTACACATGTGGCATGGTGTGAGAGAAATATCAAGAATACCGTTGCCTCAGGAGAATCAAAGACACCTCTAAAGTGACCTTGGGAAAATCAAGTTTTATCCTAGCTTGGTTGGCCAAATGATTTTCTTGATGGATAAAATGATAACTAGACACAAAGATATTTCCAATGCGCTATCATGAGCTCAATTTGGGGTTAAGGAAGGCATTCAAAAACTGACTGCAACAGCACTCTTCCTTGAGGCAGCCTCATTTGGCACTTTTTGACCAGTCTTGGGAGATTTGATTTTTTACAGGGAAAATGAACTTCAAATTGAAAAATTCCAGTTGGGTTGGAAAGTAGACTCAAATACATTTCTAACGCGCTATCATGTACCCAATTCCAACATCGGGAAGGCCTCCAAACGCCTCCTGCAAAAGCGCGCGACCTCTTGGCTGGGCGCGACCTCTCCAGGGGGTTCCAGCAGTTAGAAAAATACAAGGGCGCGACCTCTCAGGCAGCAATTGGTTATAAACTTGAAAAAGAACCTAAATCTCCTCAAGATTTTCAGGTAGGCCTTCAATCATATAAATTATGGTTTGCTAAAGCTTGAAGAAGATCATGATCATGTTTTCAAAGCCTTCATTTGCAAGTAAAGACTCCATGTGCATTTGCTTGAAAATGTCAAAGTTGCTAGGTAGCCAAGGCACTCAAACGAAGGAAAAGGCCCAATACCCTCCATATTTTGGCTGAGGCTTCCTTGAAGGAGCATGGTGCTAAATGACTCAACCTCAGCACAAATTTCAAAAAAATTTGAGCAATTTTGGTCATTTATGAATTTTTGGTCAAAAAACAGGTTTTTGCTCCCGAGAGGTCGTGCGCAGCGCGCGACCCTTTAGATTAGGAAGTCCATTTCACAAAAACTTTGCATTTTTGGATTTTTCATGCAAAAATACACTTACCCAGAAAATATCAAGAAATTTCACTAAGTTTTGAGCCTCTAGAAGGTCAAAAAACAAGCAAAAAATGACTTTCTGCCACCTTTTTGACACACAAGAAGCAGTCTTGGGCGATTGAAATTTTGGAGGAATAAATGGAAACCAAATTCCCAAAGTCCTCTTGGGTTGGGAATTAGACATCCAGACCTTTCCAACAAGCCTACTCTTGCCTCATTTGGACACCTGGAAGTGCCTCAAAAGCTGCTCCAAATGTGCGCGACCTCTTGAGAATCAGCGCGTGACCTCTTGGGCAATTTTCACAGAAATTGTGCCTACAGCTCAGCAAAACGCAGTTTTGACTAGCTTTGACTTTTTTGAGTGAATTCTGATCCTCCTTGATGTAAATGATGTAATTTTATGATATTTTGACACTTATTTATCTCTTCTAGAAGATTCATTCATGAAATAGCAAACATTTAATGAATGAATTGGTTTCCTAGCTTATAGGGGCAAGTTGTTTTGACTGCCTAGATTTTAGTGATCAGTTTGGAATTGGTTGAAACAGCTCCTAGGATAGTGAGCTCGACCTCTAGAGGCAAGGAAAGATGTTAGCTTTCCTATATTATGTATTTTCGTAGTCATTTTCAGAGGTTGGAAAAGGTTGGACTCTTGAGGGAGAAAGCTTCTATTGTATTACTCATTGTATCTCTGCAATTTTTGGCTAAGGAAGACTAGGGTTTTGCAGTCCTTTTTGGGATTCTTGTGGTTACATGTATTGATGGTGTGCTTCTCTTTGTACTTGTAAGTTTCTTATGTGAATCATCTTCTTACTTTTCTTCTGCAAATTAGGCAAATGAAGTGTTAAGGTAGAATTCATGGTTGCTATGCTCTGCCTTTAAGTTTGCTTAATATCAATGTTTTCAGCTGTTTAAGGAGAATTCAAGGTGCTTTCTTGCTCTCCTTAGCTTCTCACCAGTCATTCTAATCCATCCACATCTATCAAAGGCATCAATACAGTCTCCTACCTTTCCCCAAAGAACCCACTGCGAAAACTGTGTCCAATCCCCGCACCCAAAATTGCCTTTCCCCAATTTTCCACCAAAACCCTAAAAATCCCTAAATCAAACCTTTTTATCCATTTACTAGCCTAAAATCAATGTTTCCACATTGGTTATCTCGCCCATTGAAGATATTTACCGAGATAGACCGGAGAGAGCCCTCTCCTGCCCCGTAGGGCTAGCTATGAGGCTAAGTGGTTTGATGTTGCCTTGAAGTTTACCTTTTCAGCCTGAGGTGAAATTTCAAGCGCTAACATATTGGCGACCATACCGGGGAAGAACAAATGGTTTGTTGGCTGATGTAATTTGGTTTATAAGCTACAGGCGGAGCCTGAAGTTATGCCAGGTAGCCTTCGAAACGCTTTTGCCATGCATAAGCGAAAATAGATAAACGCTGCTTCAGTCAATCTCCGGTCTAGCTTGTAAATGTGACATTTAACTTGTTAATTACCCCAGTACATGTATCAAGTTCAGATCTGATGGTTGATGGTGGACACCGATCAGACACTTGAAAGGCTGAAATCATTCACCTGGCGACTCTAAATCATTTTCGAGATCAGATCCAAAGACTCCACTGGAGGATGATCCCGACCAGCGAAAACATGAAAGGACAACATGGACAGATGAGGTATTCAAGTTGGAATTTCATCCAAGACATTTTGTTCTTTGTCATAAATTATTTCTTCTCTTTTCCCAAGAATGTCAAGAAGGCTTTGCAAAGTATACTGTACTTGAGAAGAGATCCTCGGCCTGCAGTTGATTCTTTCCCTTTGCAGATTGTGAATACCAAAGATTTGCATGCCTTTGAGCTTGATCAGGATCCTTTTTCCGAATTTTGTGATGACCATCTTCAAATTGACGAATCTCAAGAGACCAAGATTGATTCTATACCTGTTGTACATACCCCTACACCTTGTAAAATTCCATATCGGTATAAACCTCTTGTTTTACCTTCTGTTCTTCATGCTTTCCCCAAAAACTATGATCTATACTTGCCGAGGTTTGATGGTGAAAGTAAGAATGTCAACGCTGAGCAACATGTGCAAAATGTTGAGAATTTTCTAGACCTTTTTGAAGTTGATGCAGAAGATGTCAGTATAAGGCTTTTTTCTCTTTCTTTGCAAGGCAAAGTGAAGAGTTGGTTCAAAGCCCTGCCCGATGCGAGCATCTCAGATTTCCAGCAGTTCGTCAAAGTTTTCCTCGACAGGTGGATGATCGGGCAGAACCTTTTCTTGATTGTCGAAGAGTATAACCAGCTGAAAAGATTGCCAGGGGAGACAGTACAACAGTTTTCAGCCAGATTTAACCAAGTTTATTATTCGATGCCAGTTGATATAAGGCCTACTCCTAGATCTTCTCTCTTGCACTATCCGGGTGCCTTTGATCCGGAGATGGAGTTTCAGCTGAGAGAAAGGGATATTGCAACACTTCACGAGATGCAGAACAGTGCAGTAAATGTAGAGGCTCATCTGCTGATCCGACGGGCAAGGTTGAAAGAAGAAGAGATGAAAAACATAGATCGAGTCGAATCAAAATCTCTAGAGGTGAAACTTGATATTTTGGCAAGTGCAGTGGAAAAGATGATGGACAAGATCAACACAAGGAATGATGATTATGTTCTAGCTCATGGCTCGCTGATTGAAGAAGAACAAGTTGCTGCTCCAAAACATTTTATTTCTTATCCTAGTTGTCATAGATCTGATAATGATTGTTTTGTAGATCACCTTGGCGAAGAAAGAGCTGTTGATATGACCTGCATGCTTGATGATATGTTTTATACCGATGATTTGCCTTAGTTTGATCAGTACGATGATGATTATGTTCTCCAAACAAAAGCTAATCTTATAGACAAATCAGCAGCTAGTTTGTGGGAGGAGGAAGTTCACTTATAGCAGCTCAAGTACAATGATCAAATGATGCATATCAGCTATGACATTCATGAGGAAAGTGCAGCAGAGTTTGAAGTAAGTGGAGGATCTTTGCCTTTTTGTTTTGATTTGTTTCAGTTCATCAGAGATAACTACCATGCAATCAGAAATCAAATGTCAATAAGTCTTGATTTGAATCATCTTGAGAGCGATGAAAATTTTGTTCAAGACTTCTCATATTCATATTTGCAAACCCCAAAATCCATTGATTGTCAAGTTGCAGCTGAAGACATGGAAGTGCACACACATGATTTAATGATTCAAGGTGACTCCGTACCATTCTGTTTTGAATCATTTCAGTTTTTGAAGGGTAGATTGCATAGTAAATCTTCAAATGAACAGCCTATAACAAATCAACAATCTCTCAGTGTTAATGTTGAAGATGAGACAGATAACAAAATTCTTGAGTAGCCTGTAGCATCAGATTTGCAACCACCAAATGAAATTGAAGGGCAGATTACAGATGAAGGTGTGGAAGATGAAATACATGATTTGATGATGCAGGAAGATTCTATACCCTTTTGTTTCGAAGCATGTCAGTTTATAAGGCAGAATCTTCATAAAATCTCTCAAGAAAAAGATGAACAACTAGAAGGATGTCATACATTTTCAATGGATACATTACAGCAGCCTTTTCAAGTTTTTCATGATCCAATAGCTGATGTTTTGGATGAGGTTTATTGTCAAAGTCTTTCTCCATTGACTACATGTGAGCTTCAAACATGTGCTGATATGAATTTGATCCGGCAGCCTGTTTCTTTGTCATTTTCAGCAAAGGTCTCGTCACAGGGTTCATATCAAAGTTTGCATTCATGGTATGAGGAAAAGAGAAGTAATCAATTGGACGAGCTAAGTTCCAGTGTGCATGAACTTCAAAATCCTTATGCAGTGTTTTTGGAGGCGGATAGAGAATTCATATCATTCAACGGATCTGTTTCCAAGTTGTCATGGGAGTTGCCTTTCAGTAGTTCTCTCTTGTTGTCCATAAGTGAGCACTTGCGGAAAATTCGAACAGCAAACGGGATACTTACTTGGTTGCACTGGTTGTTTCATTTCACTTGATCAGGTGATGAATGAAAATATTAGAGTAGGTTGTGATGAATAAGCTCCACTTTGAGCATCATTTCCAGTTTTTCGGTCGTGTTTAAGTATTGAGTTAGTTTTTAGTTGAGTGAGATTCAATTTGTGTCATCCGAGTCATCAGTTTTCAGTCATGCATTTTAGTTTGAGTTTATGACTCCATTGCCCAATGGATAAGGCGCTCGTCGGCTCTCCCAAAGATCTGTTGTTCTTGGCACCTCCAAGGAGCTACCATCCCCATTGGAGCCAACGTTAGTGTTAGTCTTTCCAGCCTTCCTCCAGTGATCAAATATGCTCTTACAAAGAGGTCTCAGAGTGTCCAGGTCAAATTTTGTCATTTCAAAGAGTCTTCAAGAAAAATTTGGTCACTAGGCATTACGTCTAGGGTTTGCTTTCACTCCTTCTAAAGTTGTCCAAATGTCATCATTTAGCTGAGTCTATCATCATTCATAGGGTTTTCCTTATCATGTCAATGTCTAATGAATCATTTTACATCTTGTTCATGCTTCAGTTGCGCCTAGGTAAGGTCAGTTCCCTCTCCTAGGGTTTTGAAGGCAATTTCTCTTGGACGGTCAAATCATCGGCAAAACTTGTTTCCTGATGCTCATACACGTTCCCCTATCCTTAAAGTACCTTACCAAATGCTTCCCATCACTGAGATTCCCCAAATTCCTCATTTTCGCACAAACCCTAGTTTCTAGCTACAACCTGGCAATTTTCTAGGTTGGGCCTGTGTTTTTCCCTTTTGGACCCCTTT
>APFE031395119.1:39235-50235 GCA_000404065.3 Pinus taeda
GGTTACTCAGGTGATATTACTCCTTTTGTACATTCTATTTGTCTATAATAAAGAAACACGTCTTGATTCCCGATATGCTTCTTCTTTATGTTTATGATGTTCATGTCTGAATTTCATGTATGAATGGTTGTTTAAAGTTCATAACTAACTTCCTTCTTTTATAACATAAAGATGATTTCTGTATAAGTCTTTTTCCATATACTGCTGCATTCTTTGGAATTGTTTGTTTTGCAGGACAAAGGAGCGAAAGGGATGTGAAGAAGGGTTTGGACCCTTGAGGAACTTCTCGAATGTAGGACCTGAGGTACGTCATTCATACTTTAAAATTTGCTTATTATAGTGTAATGGCTGTGTGAATGCGTGCTTCTTTGTTTAGACAACTTTCAGTCTGCTAGGGTTTCCACCCAAAATCCCTAGGGGAGCAAATCCCTCAACATGCATTGGGGTAGATGCGAAGCAAAGATGCTCACCCTCTGTGCTTTTAGAAATGACAGATGACAAATTGGACGAATTCTTAGAGGAAGATGTGTCCTCTCCACATTGTGATGATAGAATGACATCCGAAATGTCCCATGAATGAGTGAAAGTAGAAACATCTAGAAATGGGTTTTCAGAGGGAAAATCAATAGTGGCATAATCACAAGGGATGTCAGGATAAAACAGATGAGGTGTGATTGGAAGGGAGTCATCCTTCATCATGGGTTCTTCTTTAGATTCCCGTATACACTCCTCATGAATGATTGCACAGGTTGGCTACATAACACCAACTCCATCGACAACTTGATCCTTGTTTATAACAGGTGAGGAGTTTGGAATGGAGGAGCACGAGATAGTACAATCTGGAGGATCAACAGAACGCGGGGACGAAGGTTGAGGGAATGAATCCACGTGACAACCAATAGAATTGCAAGCCAAATCTGTGCATATATCAAGAGCAGGTGGGGTGGGAGGATGTGACAATTCAATAGATGTGTGTGCATGATCTCCCACATCACTCCACGGTGGTGGAGCTGTTTGATGAGGTGAAGAAGGACAATCACTTGTGACAACAACTATGCCTGTGTGTGATTGCTCACCTCCATCATCGAAGTGTGCTAAGCGGGGTTCAGATATGTGAAGAAGATACTCAAATCTTCCATAAAGAAATTCCCAATCAATTCCATCTGCGGGAAATCGGTATGAAAGATTACAAAACCGTGTGTAAAACTGATCAACAGATTCATCAAGTGATTTTCATAATTTGAATTTCTTTATCGAGTGCTTCTTGGTTAAAGTGATTGAAAGTACAATCTATCTCTTTGACCAGATGAGCAAGAGAATGAATATATTTGTCGGGCAATGTGGCACACCAGTGCATTGTGTTCCCTCAAAGCATGTAGATGAACAATGCACAGGTGATGTATTCTTCAAATATTCCATGTCTTTCGCATGAGCCTACAATGCCGAACACATGCCTAACCAAGGCTATGTGGCCTCCACCATCATATGTTATATATGACAAGTTATCTGAGAGCTCTTATGAGATTATGGAGTCGTTTCCATAAGACATACACTCCGGAAGAGCAACTATGTAGTTAGTCATGATAGATATGTAGAGATTCAAAATAGATGTGAGAACTTAGCTTTTCGTCTAGCCCTCCTTCTAGTGCCAAAATGTTGACGGTGCTGGACCCCTCAACATTTAAGGGGATCTCCTTGGTAAGAAGTCCCAATTAGACCTTAGACCGTTTGGTGTAGGAGTCCTAGCAGTTGGTCGTACGGTAATGCCTTGACCGCGATTTCGCACAGAGGCAAGTAAGACGTCTTTATTGTTAGCAAGGGTGTGACATACACATCAAGCTAAGGAAGGTGCATGAGAGGTTCTAACACACGGGGGTTGAGATGAGTGCGCCCCTTGGAAACCTGTGATAGCACAGAGTTAAGAAGGTAACACACGAGCAAATATGCATCACAACATGGAAGGAAAGTTAGCTAGCAATCCAAAGTGATGGTGAAACCAACAACACATTTCAGAAAGATTCATACATACTTATATAGAATAGTCCGTACATGCATGCGTAAGCAAACAAATACATATATCATTTAGAGTAAACCAGAAAACATATAGTACAATACAACATATGCATGAAATGTGTTGGCTCTGTTATATTAAGAAGTGTAAGTTCCAGTCATACAATACATCCATGTCCAACTACTAGTTCCGATAACAGAATGTTACAACCACAACCGTCTGTTCCTCCAAAGAGATATACTAGCTATGTGTAGTGGAGAAGCCAAGGCTCATTACAATACTATCCAAGCTCTCTCTAAGTTTGTATCATAAGCCTACTTATAAGGATTCATTTATCAACATGTCTCAGATGTAGATGCAGACCTTGAAGTTGTTGGTGCAAAGGAATTTGTTCCTACACTACTAGCCACTTAATTTTTCATTATTTTAAACAAACAAACAAACAAATAATAAAAAGAAGAAAAAAATTAAAATAAAAATGTTTGATGGTGAAAACCCTTTGGGGCACCATTGGATGACTGTGATGACTGAAAACCATCTTGCTAGTAGTCAAAAAATCATTTTTTCTATTCTATAATAACATCCTTATACTTCTTTTGTATATAAATATTTTTACTATTTAAACTCCGTTGATGTTATAGACTCATTATTTATAAGATGCTACACTCATCACAGACTTGCATGAAGCAACCCTAATCATTATAGTTCTCCAAATCTTTGTTGATACAACAATGCATATTTGCAAGTCATACTATACAACTTCATATAGTTTTGTTGATACCGACCAGAGACATATTTATTTGTTTACCATCACAAGTTATATATCTGGCTTTTATTCTATAATTGTCATCTCTAATTCCACGCCGAAACACTTGATTCTATTGACACACAAGTTTTCTCTCACCACATCACTGTAGTGAAGGATTTTGCCAATACACATGTGTCACAAATGGAATGTTTCACAACATTGATAAGGTCATCAAACTTGTACAATATCCACATCAACATTATGGTAAGTTGATGATAGGTATGTTTCTTTTCATTTACTTGCAATTCTGATTTTAAGGATGATTGGACCTTTTGTCACACCTACCAAGGATGACATTTACTATAATTTTAGGGGAGTGGTGATTATATTTGTTGTATGATACACCTTATAACTACCCTAATTTAGTATTTATCCATTATACAAGATATCATATTCTTACCCCAATTTAGTAATTACTAATTAGACCCTATATTTATAGTAATAAGTTGTCATTACTCTTGCTGTTATTTTTGAAACTTGATGTTTCCTAATAATTGTTGAATATGGCATAAAGCCCAAAAATTGTCAGAAAGGTAATCTAATTATAGAAGACTGATATCCTCTACCTCAAATTTTTTTTTGCATGGGTCAAGTGTAACCCTGTAATACTTTATGAGCAACTTTGGGAGGAGAAGCAATCTATCATGAGCCTGATTCTGTGAGTGCTTTGTTACACCATCTGGAAGCCCTAGAAATATTTCAAAATGTGGTTTAGTTAGCTTATTTTCAAAGTTGTATGGGTTTAATGAATATATTTCTTTGGAGTTTGCACAAACCTTGAATGAGTAGGGCTTAGTGGTTAGAGGATTCAGGATTGTTGTTATAGTGGAAACCATTGCTAGGGTAGTAGGTTTTCCTCATACAAGGATTGTGCTAATTTTGTAGGAAATTGGTAATCCCAACAACCAAGGCTACACTTTTACAGCAAGGTGAGGAGGTAAGGCATAAGGGAAGAGGAATTTATAGAGAATCCCTTCCTCACCCCTAGGATGATGTAGCTTACTTTATTCAAAAGTTTTTTACTTATGACGGGTGTTTTGGGGTTGTATTTCATTACCATTTTTAGTTTCCAGCTCATTTACACAATGAAAAGTTGATTAATATTCCCTACTACCTATTAAAATAGTTACAACATATGGAAGAAGCTATGAAAGTAGAAAAAAATCCTAAATATTGCTTGACTAACCATGGGTTGATCAAGTTGATCATAATTGACATGTTGTGACAACAATGAAGCACATGGAGTAGGTTTATAACAGGGTTGCATGCACCAACTCCTAAGGAGGAATAAAGAAAAACTAAAGAAGGGTGAAGCTGAAGCACATGAGAAAAGTATTGAAACAACACCAGAAAGTGTTGAAGAAACACCAAAAAGGGCTGAAACAGTACCAAAAGAAAGGGCAGTTCCACCTCCTAGTCCTCATCCAAGGGGTCTTGGAATCATGTGCTTTGTGAAGAAGTATTGCACTGAAATACCAATGGATATATCTAGAGTATAGTCCAAAAGCGCTAATATGGATGCTCTACTTAAGAAGAAGTACCTAAAACAAAGACACCCAAAACATAGACACTTGAGACAAAGGTGCCTAAGAAAAAGACATCTGAAGAAGTTCTTGAGAAAAAAATGCCTATGTAAATGAGGATAAAGAATAGGTCACTGAAGAAGGCATTAGGAGGAAAACAAAAACTAAGAAGAGAGTGCAAATAACTTCTACACGACCAACTACCTCAATTCTAGAAGTCAATGATGCTACAACAAAACTGAAAGAATCTAAGAAACCAAAGGAACAACCAAGTGAGAGAAATAAGAAAGAACCCATGCAGGAATAGGAAAGCATTCTCTCACTATGTATACATGAAGCTAATCCTCTTGTTCATAAAGTTAATGAATTAAAAGAGGGAAATGAAAACTTGAAGAAGAAACTTGGCATGCTTAAAAAAAAATTGCAATTTAAGAAAAAGACATGATTCGAAACCCTAGCATAGTTGGAAAGAATGATGTCACCTGTTGATGTAGCCAAAAAAATTTACATGGGTTGTAGACAAATACTTAAGGAGGGAAATTGTGAGGAGTCAACCACTGTTTCAGTTGGAATTCAAGTGGAAGAACATGATGAGGAGTTCCATACCGCTATTACACAAGAAAATATTGACAATGTTGCTGTTACAAAATAACCAAAAACTAAAGAAAAGAGATATAGAGATAATTATTCTACTACACAAGATCTTGTTAAATATGTTGTTGTTACACAATAACCAAAAACTAAAACAAATCAACCTGAAATAAATTAAGCTGCTACTCCACAAGAACCTATCAACGATGTTGTTGCTCCACAAGAACTAGTAGATGAGATAGTATAGAAGAAGGAGAAAGGAGATGAAGAGGTATGGTAGGAAGTTACTAAATCTGCTACTATAACAAAAACAAGTATCCCTCAATCAAAATACAAGGAACCATTGAAATCAACATTTTTGTTGGAAGAATTGAATTGTAGAAGTGGAAGAGATTGGCTATCTAATTGAAAAAAAGGTAATCCCTTTGAAGAAACATAAGGAGATTGTTGATATTCTTAAGAGAACCTCAGATGAAAATGTGTTGGTCTAGAACTTGTTAAAGATTAAGGAGGAAAGGAAGTAGGTGATAATAAGGGTAGGGGAGTTGCAGAAAGAAGTGAAGTTTTTACAACAAGAAAAGGAACACATATATGAGCTGAGCTTGCAGAGAATGCATTATGTTGTAGGGCTCATTCTCCTTCCTACCCCTTGTATATGAAAGAACAACTTTTCCTCTTTCAATTAACATAAATTATGGAATAGTGACCATATGTAGTAAGGGAAAACCAAGCCTTTCTGGAAAGTTTTCAGAAGGCCAAATTTTCAGAGCAACCTATGCTATGTGAGTTCTATCTACATGATCTTAATTGTTTTTGGATAGGTTCCTTTAACATCACACCTTATGTTGGAGATGTTCAGCTAAGAGATTCTATATCATTCATGCAAAATCAAGTTAGTTGGAAGGCCACCCATGATAATGTAACAACAAATGAGAGAGCTTTGAAACTGCTCATTTAAAATGAACCAGGGCGTGATCATATTGTTTATGTGGCTTATAATAGGATGTGGCAATATACAATCACTAGAAATATGTTGATGGAAGCCAATAATAGAGTTCTAGAGTGTTGTCTTAAGAGTATCAAGGGGCTAAGACAAAATGCCTTGGAAGGAAGTAAGGAGAGATGGGAAGCCTACAAGGAAGAATCGAGGAATGAAGACCACTTTTGTTTTCAAAATTTTGTACATGCACTTTCCAAATTACATCAAAATGTTGAATGTATCAAGAGAAGTGGTTTGGTTGGTATGGGATTATATTCAGTTTCCCACTTATCTAGCTTCTTAGCTATAGGTATTAGAATCCATATGAGGTAAATGATAAATTGTGAGAAATGGAGTTAGTTGTGAGGTAAATGATAAATTGTGAGAAATGGAGTTAGTTGTTTCTTGAGGATAAAAAAATCCTAGTAAAGACACAATAGGGGCTTATGATCTTTCATAGATCTATTCACAACATGTTGGGAATTTTTTACAGAAGTTTGCACGAGGATAGGAGTATATTTAAGTTGGGGGGAGATGTTGGGACACACGATTAACACCTTTTTATACCTATTTTCCCTATGTTTTCTTATTATTTTGACTCTTACAACCATACCTTATCACTATGGAAGTCATTGTTAACTAAAGTATGTTTCCTTTTTTATGTGTCATCCTTATCATCTAGTATTGCTGTAATTTAACATAGAACCTAACTGCTTCAAAAATTTTATCAATAAATTGACAAAGGGTTGTTATAGGACCATATCTCCCAATTTTGCTTTGCAAAGAATGGAGTGAAGACCTTGTTGATGATGCTAATACACGCATAACTTATTCTGGACACGATGCCATCCTATGTTTAGAAATGAAGATCAAATTGGATAGATACTCAGTCAGATCTAGTTCGACCATTGAAGGAGACATTTGTGGGCAATGCAGCTGGCCTAGTTGAAACAATTAGGATTCTTAATTGGAAAATCACTGTAATATTAAACAAGTTCTTACAACTTAGTTTCAACTAGGTGTTACACAATATTTTGTCACACCTCTAGTTCACTTCCTGTTCCATATCCTAAAGTGCCAAAATGTTGACAATTGTGAAGTATATCCATCATGATACACAGGAAAAATCATCCCTGAAAAACCAAAGGAAAACTACCCTGAGTCAATTCTGAAGAAGGTTAGCTATAACCCTAATTTTTAGGGTCAACAATATTTTCTCTAATGCCTTCCCATGCTAATGGTAGGTTACACTGCTTTACCCTAGTGCTTCTAATGCAGGTTTTGATATGAAAACCCGTGCTGAACCTCTTCTGACAGGTTTTCCCAGAATGGGGGAGAAGCTTTGTATGCTAGAAACTTTGAGAACAACAAGATGGATATTGGTTGTTGTAGATATGGTCAAGCTCTCCTAGTCGGAGCTCTTGATCTTATCATTATGGGCCTTCCCCTTGAGATGGGGACCTTCCTCCCTCTTTTTTGGATCCCTAACTCCCTCTCCCTTCCTATAAATCAACTCCCTTCCATCCCCAAATGGTTGGTCATTGATTACCTGCATTCCTATACTAAGATTATGCCCAAATGCTACCCATTCTAACTTGGAGAAGGAGTGTTTGACGAGTACTTTCTTGGACTTTGAAATCCACCAAAAGGAGGTCTCCAACATCAAGGCATAGGTTGTATGCTTCCCTTTTTAGCTTATTAATGTATACATCTGATGTTCACTTTCCATAATTGTGCAAATGTTTATGCTTTTAGCTTAATATTCCTTGATCTATTAAGTGGTTTATGTTTGATATATGTCATATATGCTCTTATACCTTGTATTTCTTTTTGATCTTTCTTTCCGGTACTCAGGAATGAAGAACAAGTAAGGAATGAGTGTAGAAGCGAAGGAATCAAAGTCATCTCTGAAGGATTGATTGATTAACATCAAAGAGAGGTAGGCCACTCTCTCTCTGCATTTGTTAAACATAAGATAGGAAAGTGTATGTTAGTTTGTTTAGTTTGTTTCCAGACACACTCATTAGGCTAGAGAGAGTGCCTCTATCCCTAGAGGGGATTTTACATTTGAACAAAATGGTGACTCCTTGGGGGAGCTATAACCTCTTCAATCTATTTTTTGATCTGATCTCTTGATTAGTTTGACCGACCATTGAGTTCTTAGTTAGTTTGAGCCTGTATAGGTCTACATAGTCACTGATTACTACCTTAGAGTGTTTATTGATTTTTTTTTTGCCTTATTCCTCGCCCAACACGTTTTTGACTCAGGAAGTCATGTTGCCAGCGCGCTTTCCTTTAAAACAACCACACTGAATCCTTGTTCAGCACAAGTTTGGACATTATAGGCATGCTGATCTCAGAGATTGGTGAAAATTAGGGTTTCTCTGTCAAAATCCAGTGTGTCTTAGCCCCTAAGGTCCTTTTTCTTGTCCCTTGTGATTGGATTTATTGATGTTTTGTCTAATTATCTTATTTGATTAGCCAATTCTTGTCTCTTGAGATTTCAAGTGTTTGGAGTGAAATTGGATTGATTCTAGGGTTTTTAGGTCATTTTATTGTCACTTGCTACTTGTAAGTGTCACTAATCTTGTAGTTTGTTGATTGCTTAGATTTGGTTATCTGTTTAAATCATTCAAAATGTCAATTTGCATTAGTTTTGGCTTGTCTTTTGTAAAGTTTTTTTTTTTTTTTTGCATTAGGTCATCTTGCATTTGGAAAACCATCTTTGTTATTTATCGAACATAGATTACGTTGTTTGGTTTTCAAGCTAAAAAGGGTGCATTTTTTATTCATTCAAAAGAGAAAAGTGAAAGACATTTTCATTTAAGTGCTTTTGGATTTGAGTTGGTGTTGCTTTGATTGGTGCATTTTTTCATTAGAAGCATTTGAATCAAAATCTTATGTTTGCTTTATTTGAAGCTTTGATTGCATTAGAGCATCCAAAAATCAAATAGAACATCATTTATATAAAGTGCATCTTAGTGAATTAAACATCATTTTGCTTTCGATAGATTACATATAAGATAGTGAATATTGTTTTTTCTTTTGCACATTGCATTTGGAAAGAAAATTTAGTGGAGGCATGTTCTTTGATGAATTCTCTTGTTTGATGCATTAATTTATTGAATTATCTTCCCTTGTTCATTTAGATTTCATTGAAGTGAAAAGTTTCGTTTTCTCATATAGTTTCATTTTAGGATTCAGGTGACATCGTTTGAGCCAAGAAATTGAAACATATTTCAAGAACAATGTTAAAATTTACTCAATTAACCTAAGGAGCATTTGGAACTTAACAAAAACATTTAGAAATCTAGGCTAGAGATGCATTACGATGCCTATAAACCTAGTAACTGTCGTTAACTTCCTGAATTGTATCCCAGGGGTGAAATCCTGTTCCACGTACGGAAGTATGTAGGATCATTCTCAAGTACTCTTGGGTATATTGGAGGCGCTCCATGTATGGCAAGTATATGGGAATGCTCTCATTGAATGATTATGCATTAGACAATGCTAACATGGACTTGTGCTCCCTATACCATCGTGTATATATTGGGAGACCCTATTAGGTTGCTATCATTTAGCCACAATTAACCAACTCAGCTGCCTTGTAAACATGATACACCAAACACAACATTCAGGGATATTGGCCACCGTACGTTAAGTACTTGGTTTTGCCTAAGGTGTATATTTCGGTTCACGGATACTTGGTAAACTCCCTTTCCTAGTACACCCTTTTTTATTCATTTCTTATTTTTAAGTTCTAAAATTTAACTACCCATTATAACATGACATACCTATGCAGTGATCCTTGGCCTCACATTGCTTCATTAATAGTAAATTTTAATTGTAAGCTCAAATAAACCACCTCCTATTGTTTTGAGAGAAGGTCATTGTGGCTAAACCACTGGGTTTGCCATACATATCCCCTTCATCATTTTACACTGAAGGGTCACCACAAGGATTCATTCTTGGGATTTTACAGTCACTTGAAGCCCAAGGTTTTGAACTTGGAATTATATTGAGTATTCAACCCCTTGCTTCTCGTCCTCCACCCGGAGAGTCATCATATTCAGAATCTAATCTAGTAACTCGTAAGGTTCCATAGAGGTATTTATTATTCCCTTTGAATCCACTTTTTGATCCATTGGTCATATTTCCTCAACGACCATATATTTTGTTTGATAACCCCAACATACCTTTGAAACATTCTTCTGGTACATCACGGATTCCTCCTCCCCAACTGTTTCCACCTATGGCATCAGAAGCTGAGATTCAAATCTGTCCTCGTGATCCTCCTCCAGAAGTCTCAACCACTCACACTCCTGGTGTTAGCGATAAATCTGAATATAACTTTCCACTTGAAGGCTTTCCGTATGTGGGAAGTATGCCACCTCCACCATTGCCTGAAAGTAGTGAACCTTTGTTTCCACCAGGTTACACCTCTTTGGCTCAATTTGTTTTAGGTACTCCAAGTGCATCTTCACTTTATCACAATCCCATTTGGTCATTAGGAAATATGCCTACTTCTGGTCCATTTGTTTCAACTGTGGTCTCTCAAATTCCTATACAAATTTCAATTTCTTCAGTTCCTATACAACCGATAGTTATATTTGGGACAGCTAATGTCCCTATAGGTTCCTCAGGTCCTCCATTAAATGGAAAATATGTTCCACCACCTTTCCCACTACATAGGGGGAAAAATGCACCTCCTCCATATGTACATGTTGTTTTGGGTGTAAATTATGTGAGTGGATCTCAAACTCACGCTACCAGAGTTAGTCAAATTGTTGGTAGTGTACCTTATCCTAGTGGATCATCTGTTCCATCTAGATCAAGCGAAATCCCATATCCGTTATAGGCATTTTTGGGCACTTCAACCCCAATAAAAAATGTCCATAAACAGAGGGCTCTTAAGTCCCTAAAAGGGTTGCTTCACTACCTAAAGGAACAAGGTCAACTGCTTACGTCATCTCCCAGAAGTTCTCCATTGAAAACTGCTCATAAATGGTCAAAACTAGACCATACTGAAAGCTCCATGCAGAGGGTGCGATGCATATCACCTTCCCAATGTACAGGGTGCGATGCATA
>APFE031395119.1:59742-144887 GCA_000404065.3 Pinus taeda
TCAGGTTGGCCCTCTTGGTTCTCTTCTCATCTATTTTCATAAAAGGAATCAATAGTAGACTTTGATTGTTTGTTTCTAGGATAGCCACCCATCTTAGTGGGAATAGCAACATTCGTGTGGACACTATTCCCATATAACAGTATCAATAACCTCTTTCAATCCAGATACCCTACCAACAACCATACCCTCCATATGGCTCACAATAGCCTCAAAATCCACCTTTTGATCAATAAGTAGGACCCCAAATGTAGTCTAGTCCAAATCCCTCATTCGGGACATCTGGTCAATTTCAAACTAGAACCTATCAGTACCAACATGGAACCCAACAAATTCCACAAGGAAATTTCCGACAACATAAACCTTATGTACAACAAGGACCTTATTTGCAATAAGGGCCTTATCAACAACCATTGCAGTAGCAAGGTTAGCCCTTGCAGTAAAAAAACAAACCCTTGTACCAACAAGGCCAACCCTTACAACAACAAGGTCAACCCCTGCAGTAGTAGGGTCAACAATTTTACCACCAGGGTCAACCGTTGCAACAAAAACATCATAATCCATACTCTTTGAAACTTGTTTATCTACCTTATGGTTCTAAATGACCTATGAAGGGTAATATCAACCTTACCCTGGTCAAAACCCACCTTTGTGGGGACAAAATCCACCCTTGTATGGTCATAATACCTCTTAGTGGGGGCAATATCAAACTCCTTATGGTCAAAATCCACCGCTTTGTGGGAAGAACCCATAAAAAAAAGGATGGAATCCACAAAATGCGCCTTATAAAAGGCCCTCCATGCCTTTTAATCCACAATTCCCTTTTCTAGAAACGTTGGAACTACTTGATGTGTCAAGGCTCACGAATGACCCAATACTTCATTTGCCGTGTTGGCCTCCAATTCCTACTAAGATTCCTAGAAATTTTCCAAAATTTGAAGGAAAGTCTAGAGAAGACCACCAAGCCCATGTTATGACTTACCATTTATGGTGTTCATCCAATTCTTTGGTTGATTATTCTAGTCGTCTATGTCTTTTCCAACAAACCTTGATGGGTGCTACTTCAAAATGGTACATCGAGTTACCTCGAGGTGCCTTCCATGACTTCAACACTTTGGCAATGGCATTCCTTACTCATTTCCAACTTCCAGTTCAATATGAAACTGGTACCCATCTCCTTACGTCTTTGAAACAAAAGACTACTCTGATCACATCCATGAATGGAGATGTTGAAATCATCTTAATAATCAAGTTAGATATTCTTGATGAACTTTTAATTGAATGGTTTACCAAAGAATTCATTAATAAAATTTCCAAGGATATAACTATGGGTGGCTGTGTGACCGAAGATGAAGCCATTCCCCATGCCCAATATCTTGATTTGGTATATTCCCAATTTGGCACATTGTATGATTTCTTGCCTGATGCTCCGAGATTTTCTACTGATCCTGCATCTTCCAAACCTCCAAAGGCACCACCCGTTGATGGTATTATTGGGTCATTGACTCAAACTTCTAGTAAATCTTCTTCTCCTTATATAAGGCAAAAATCTATTTCAACTATTACATCCAATTCTCCTTTGAATCCCTCTCAAAATCTTGGTAAAACCTTTGAGGTTAATTTTGTTCAATCTACTGCGACAAAAAAAACCTCAAAAGGTAAAAATAGGGGTAAATGAAAAGTGAAACACTATACCCCGAAATAGGATCCTCTGAAATCATCTGCTGATGATGCGTTTAAATGTAAGCCCAAACATCCTTTCCTCATTTGTGATGAAGATCAATATACCAAAGGTTGTCCCTGTTGTGCTGAATTTAATCATTTGTGAAAAGGCACCCAAGGGACACTGACTATACTAAAAGAACCTTTTTCCATCACAACAAACCCAATTGGTAGAGAAACCACACTCTTATACATCTTCAATCTCTTAGGTTTATATGAGTGGAATGACACCTATTTCTATTACCACTTGGTCAAAATACTATTTGACTCCTCCCAAACAGGTGGTGGAGAAAGAAGTTACTGATACACCTTCCACTTATACTCCACCCAATTCTAGTCCTCTTCATATTAAGAGATCTAGTAATGACTTTTTTATCTGACCATCTCCTAAGGGTGTCCTTCAGAAATCATCATATAATCTGAATGCATGAGTTGCTCAACATTATAATATTGTCAAATATTTATCTCAAGCACCTTCGACACTATCTACCTTGGAAGTTCTTCAAAGTTGTCCATCGCAGTGGAAAGCACTACTATCTGCTATAGGAGGAATTGACCATACTGATTTGAGTATGATTAACTTTAACCTGGAAAATCAATTTCCATGACTTCCACATTAGCTTGCCTTTTTAATCCAAGTCATTATCAAAGGGAAGATAATTCAGACGACTATTTTTGATGAGGGTGCTTCCACCTACATCATGTTTGTCTCATGCTGGAAAGATATTTGCTCTCCACCTCTCAACCAGTATCCTAAAACCTTAGAGGCCATCGATGGTAAAGGATCTTGTCCATACAATATTCTCATGAACTTTCCCATAAATTTGGAAGGGAAAACCATTAATATAGAAGTAGAAGTCACTGATGCCAACTTGAATAATAACATTCTACTTGGTCAGAGTTGGACCCATGCTATGTTTTTCATGGTTTATTTGTTGTTCCGTGTGCTCCATTTTCCCCATGAGGAACCACCATTGATCAGTTAGCCTTTTTCACTTCTAGCTCTTCAAATGAGAATGTGCCATATGTGACATCCCTCATGAGAGTGTTGGGGTGGGTCTTTTTAAGACTCTACTCTTATGGGAAATTTTTCCCTCCCACTTGCAAATGTCACTTCCGTTAACATGATCTCCATTTCCCACAATCCTTGGATCATTCCTCATTTTGATCAAGTTTATTATTTTGGCGATGTCATGCCACTCAACCCAGGAGAAAAAGCATATCAAACTATTGTTTTGGCTTCAACGACCACTTTTGAATGTCATGCTAATATTAGTATGCATCTAGACTCGTATTCAAAATCCCCTTGGATTGGTTCTCGGGATTCTCCGGATCCCTTGAATGAGATATTTCCAATCGATGAGAGTATAACCAAGGTTATGTCTCTTGAATAAAATCTCTAGAATGATGCCCATCATCGTTCCTCATTTCTCTCGAGCCTTGGAGAGATTTCATCATGTTTAGAAACCTTTGTTTCCCATGCACTGACTCGTCCACTTCAAACACCTATTTTTGTGCATGAATTTTTGTTTGAAGGAAACATGGGGAACATTACTGCTATGATGCCCATCGAAATTTTTGTTAAACCAGGAATTGTCGAAAACATCCATGTCAGGGTTTCTTATTCTCCAAGTGAGATCAATATTTACACTACCCTTTTCATGGAATTCCATGATGTCTTTGCTTGGTCATATGAAGAAATGCCTGGCATAGACCCAAGTATAGTTGTGCACGAAATACCTACTTATCCAAATGTGAAACCTATTCGTCAACATATTTACCCAGTGCATCGTAGAAAGGCAGCCACTATCAAGGGAGAGGTTGAAAAAATTCTCAAGGATAGTTTCATTTACCCTATTCTATTGAAAGATTAGGTCTCAAATATTGTTCCTGTCACCAAAAAACAAGGGACTATTCATGTTTTTGTTGATTACCATGATATCAAGCGAGTGTGTCTAAAAGATAATTAGCCAACTCCTTTTATTGACCAGATCATTAATGAGTGTGTGGGGAGTGAGATTTGTTATTTTATGGGTGGTTTTTTCTAGCTACAACCATATTAACATTCTTCCCGCTGATCAACATAAAACTGTTTTTATCTGTCCATGGGGAACCTTTGCCTATAAAAAACTCCCTTTTGGTCTAAAAAACACTAGCACTACCTTCCAACGAGTGATGCCTTATGATTTTCATGACATTAAATACATCATTCAACCATATCTTGATGAGTTACCAACACATTATGCTAAGCGTCATGACCATCCTGACTACCTTCGAGCGATTTTTCTTCATTGTAGACACTACAATATTCATTTAAATCCGCATAAGTGTTTATTTTGCGTCGCATTTGGTTGTCTCCTAGGGTTTTTTGCATCTAAAGATGACATCCAGATTGACCCCCTCAAAGTAGAGGCCATTACTAATTTACCCCCTCCACAATCTTTACGCTAGTTGCAGAGCTTGCAAGGGAAAGCTAATTACCTTCGTTGTTTTGTACCCATTTATGTTGAACTTGCCAAGGGATTTACTCATTTGCTAAAGAAAGGGATCCAATTTTTTTGGGATGAAATTGCTCAAAGATGCTTCGATGCATTACAGAACACCGTCATTAGTTCTCTTTTACTGCATCTTTCCTATTACCATTACGATTACTTCTTGTACTTGGATGCAGCTGACAGTACTATTGCTACGTGTTGGCTTAGTGGGTCCTGATCCAGGTTCAGAGTTAATTTTTCCTGACAAATCCCTATACTACTGATCGTTTCGACATCAATCCATGGAGTGTGGACTGAAGTCTCACTTGAAGCAGTATGGGGGCATGCTGGAACCAAGTTTCCACACCAAGAGATGAACATGATGTCGTTTTATGCCCTAAATATGCCTTCGTGCAGATCAATAAGGCTTTAGGGCTTATCAATATAATGACCCTTAATTAGCCTCTATACCTCTGTGAATGTTCACGATTGTCTTTCGCGGACCCTAAATATTTGAATCAGCTACTTACGTGCATCAAAGATTAATCTTAACCCAGTAATTACTTAGATCAACTTAAGTGTTAATAACTTCCACATATAATAAGATAATCTTCGCGTAAAAAGTTAGCAATAATTGTGTTCATGTAACAATATCAATCATGTAAATTTGCACATTAATACACCATGATTTCAAAAAACCATTATAACAAGAGGCACATTCATATAAAGATAAATAAACAAACAAAATGCAGGAATTGTTGGAATAATCTCTTTATTAATGCTTCAGTTCTATTTATAGACCCAAGACTTCCCTGCGCACTCAGCTGCAGACTCTATTCTCGGCCTCTACGCACATAGTTACAAAGCCTCTCTTCTACTCTAAGACTTCTTCACTCTTACCCATACTGACCCATTACATTCATATTCATCATCGATATCTATCTTAGACTCTCTAAGATTCTCCTATTTATACAATCCCATGGTTTGCGGACCATGGGTGGATCTAAAAAAGTCGACTCAACTTACATAAAAGAAGGGTAAAACCCTTTATGACACTTTACTATCTACACGCTCCATGACCACAACCTGTGGAGGCTTTACATTTTATACAACAGAACTTGGGCTTTCTGCCCCAAAACTTGACCCTAGGGGACCCTATCCCAACAGGTCCCCAACACAAAGATCGTGACTTGCCCTCGAGTCACTCTATTGATGTGGAGATATTACTATGGGGACATCCCAACTCCACTTGTGCCATTGCTACATCAGCCACGCTTTGCGTGGCTGCCTGTTTGATGTACTCCATCAACTGCTCTATTGTCGGTCCTGCACTGTCTTCCTTGAGTTTCTACTGCGTGCTCTGTAGGCTCACCAACTTCTCTTGAATGTTATCAGAAATAATGTAGGCCTCATTCGGCAAAGGCCCCAATATCACCTTGAGGACTGCCTCTTTCCTCTGTGCTGCTTCCACCTATTCAAGCAACTATTTCACCTCCTATAGCTTGGCCAGTCGTTGTGCTATAGCGACGGTGCACGTTTTCGCTCTCACTTCATCATACTGTTGCTGCAATTGACGAGATTATCTATTTAACCTTTGTAGGTTAGGATCTTCCTGCAGATCTGTGACTACCTCCATAGATTGCTCGAAGATAATAGTGAAATCCACCACCACAGTATCCACTACTGCAACTCCATCCTTCACAGTGGCTTTACACTATTCTCTGACCTCTGGCTGCGTTGAAGGTTGTGACTTCAAATCTAACTCTGTGATTTTCATGTTCAGTTTAAATTGAACCTTGGTCACTTCTGTTTTGGCATCGCACACACTTGCAGCTAACTTCCTAATATTTTCCTCCAATGGCACTTCCTCCAAGATATGTAGTTCAGGTATTGTTCTACATGCCTCAGCCACCACGACTGCAAGTTGGCTATTCTGCGCCTGAACTTTCTTCTGTGCCTCCAACATTGTTAATTTCTCTATGAAATTTTTTTCATTGTTGACTCTCTACTCACTTATTAGGCTCAGCACGCGGTGCATATGGGCCTTAACCTCTGCTATCACTCTTGCTTGTAGTGCGTGAAGAAACTCACTAGGGAGCGTGGCCAGGTTGAGGCCAATGTTCTTCAGGGAGCTGACAATAGCCTTGTCAGCAGCTGCCTCCACACTCAATGCTCCATCTGATAGCATGACCACTGCTTGAGTGGGCCTCGGTGCCAAACTAGTTGATGTCGCACTGATCTATCCTACACTTTCCTGTATTCCAGTTTTCTGGATCTGCAACTCTTGTAGTTCCTTTTGGATAGTGGTTAGTGCCTACTATTGCTACTGCTCAAACTGCTGCAATATTTCTAATGTAGTATCCCACACCTTACCTCCAATTTCATCTAGGTCTCCATCTGTCAAAGTAATCAGAACCAGTGACGGCTTGGTTGATTTTTTTTCTTTCACGGCCCTGCCTTTTCCTACTCCCTATACTATTTCACTTGGAAGGGAGTGCTCTCATGCTGATCACTGCTGCCTTGTTCTGCCTGCTATTCTTCCTATGTTTGGGGGGAAGGGGACTTCTCACTCCTCTGAGACCCATGCTCTTCCTGCTCTGCCTGTTATTTTGCGGTGCACTTCGCTTCTACCCAGGCCTTCTCCTCAGCCTCTTTCCTTCTTTTCTCAGCGAACTACTGATCCTTTTATTTTTTCACATCCTTTTTTGTCTTCTCTGCGGACTTGCTATCCCTGCGGCCAAATCGGAAGGAGAATTCCAATCTATTGGCCAGTGCTTTATGACCTCTTCAATAGTGTCATCGGTAGCAAGGTAGGGTAGGTCGAAGAACTTCTGCTCCAGATCCTTCCGCACCTAGATGTATACGTGCTGGAAGTCCACTTTGAACTCCACGTACCCTGAAAGTTTCTCAAAAACGGTTGGTGACAACCGTGGCTTATGGTTGATGGCCATGTGAATACTCACCTCCATTAGCACCCAAAAGGCATTGATCTCCGTGACCTGTGCGACCTCTTTCGTGGCCCAAAGAGATGCAAACTTTGCTGCTTCTGATAGATCTTTCTCCACAAGAGGAAACTTGTCGTCCTCTGGTGAATCCCAGGCGACCAACACAATCGAGAGAAACAACCACGAATAATGGAAGGTTTATCTCTCATCCTATGCTTCTTTTCATTTCACGAGGAACTCACTACACAGGTAGCATGCCCAATTGAAATGTACGCCCTCTGTGCACTGTGCTGCCAACGAAATCACTAGTGCCGGTACCTCATCCACCTGACACTTTCTCATAACATTACCAACCAAAATCTATGTGGAAACCTTTACCGCTGGTTTAGTAATTTAAGTAATCAAGTACCTACGTGACTTCTTCAAAATTTTAAACTTGTCCTTCATCTTCACAGCAAGGTCACTCTCGCTCGTCTTTCCGCCAAACACCTTGGCCGGATTTAACCTTGAGTGTGGCAATAGTGTGATTCGATGGATCAACATATCAGTGATGGGGATTAGTGCATTCATCCACAAGCACCCATCATGCGCCAGGCACAACAACTTCTTAATGACGATCAGGTTTATATTTGAGTGATGGTAGTGGGGCACCCACAACAGGTTCAACAAACCCTGACTTGTTTACTCTGCGAATCCATTCCATAGGCTCCATTGCGATGACACCAGACTTTTTGTAGAAGACCCTCTTCATGTATGTGTATATAGCCAGGTGGGGGAATTGCTTGTGGTCTGCCAAATCTCGATCTTCTAGCTTCAAGTGCAAGATCTGTGCCAAGTGCGGACCTTCAAAGGTTATGTTGTCTTGGTAACAGGGGTGTGTTGAGGAGGAATTGACCTACATCTGGGTCCTTCGGAACCTTCAATTTGCCCTTGCATGGGGGGATATACTCTGTTAACTTAGATATAGGGTCCACCCCCTCAATGTCTATATCTTTCGCGCCCTCCTCAACCTCTAGATCCACCACTTTTCCATTCTCTTTTAAGCTCGACTTTTCTTTCCTCTAAGCCTATGTGGCGACATGCTTCGTTGGTGACTCATGCACCTGCATCGATGTCCTTTTTTTATCTTTCTTCGGCTTGGGGACCTCTCTCACTGATGTAGGCTTTGGCCTAGGTGACCTCGACGATGTAAGCACTATTGTTGGAACTTCCACACTCACAACTTCCAGAACCGCTCCCTCAAAAGCGACATCTCCACTAGTACTCATGGTTTCCGCGGCGCTTGGTCCTACCATTCTTTTCAGGATGAATGTTTGGTTTACCTTTGATAGCTTGGCAAATGCAGGGCTCATGACTAAATCCTTTGAACACAAGCTATTCATCGGCAATTGATAGTACAACACAAATATTCCAAAAATGCAAAGTGTTTTTCGCTAGATCACCATGCGTATTTTATAGGAAAATTCAAATTCAAATTCGATCGTTCCCCCTAAAAACCATCAATAAATGCTAGATTAGCAACAGATTTCCAAATATTTCTCTCTTAAATTCAACCTTAAATGCCTTAAATTCCGCCCCCCACTCCTCTTAACTGTCTATAGGTTGCGAGGTACTGATAGGTGTGTGTAGAGACACGCGTGCAGGGTCAAACCGCGGACCACCAAAAATCATTAGACATCTCTAGGGTATGGAAACCTGGTTCTATCACCCTCCCATACTACTTCAGGTGAGACTTCAGTCCGCACTCCCTGGACTGTTGCCGAAAGGGCCATTGGTACCAGGATTTATTTGTCTAAATCACCTCTTCCTGGGTGAAGCCCCTACAAGCCAACAAATAGTTCCATTTCCAGGACCTAGATCTGCATAAGGGATGTATGATGTCGTGTCACTGGAATCTGATCAAGAAAGAAAGTGAATGGTGCTTGGACAAGAAGATTCATGAGTTCATGGCACAGAAAAACAAGAATCCGTGAGTATCTAAGGAACAATGGTTGGAGCGCTACTTATATACGGAAATCCACAAAATTTTCTTTGCATCCTTTCCTTCTGAGCTATATGAGTGGATCACGAAGCTAGAAAATAGTCAGGGAAGGTGCAGGCTCGATAAACCAATCGTGTGGACTCTAGAATTGGTGTGCAGATTAGAAGCATCAGAAGACAATATTGTGCGGGCTGTGCACCATTGGCTCGATCAAATTATAGGAGGATTTATCACTGAGTTCACAGTAGATATGACCGTTAGCTACGGTGAGGCAGAACGATGTAATGAGCGCGAGGTAAGTATATTAAATATTTGAAGACTTGGATTAAGATGCTATTGTGTGAAAAGTGGGTTATGTGAATAGATTAATGTTTGGGACTGCGCGAAGTGGGATGATATACAGAAATGGAGGTAGTGAGGAATTAGAAACTAGTCCCTTATTTTCACCCTCACAGGAAAGTGAGGAAGAGCTTGTGAACGTTTCTCCGAGAAGCGTGATTAGTCTAATAAGGTAGCAAATTCCACGCTTACCACCTCCACCTATACCGCCACTCGTCTCACCCTCTTCACCTCCATCTCCACCCACCCCACCTCTGCCACCACCACAATTTAGTATGGCGAGTGCGATCAAACCACCGATATTTAGAGGAGTAAGGAATGAAGATCCAAACCAATTCTAGTTCATGGTAAGGGTAGTATGGGAAGCACAAGGAGTCGTGGATGAAAATATAAAGAAGGCTACACTGGTAAGCACATTGCAGGATTCCGCATTAACATGGTACATTAAGCATTCTAATGACCATCCAAATGTAGGAATCGTAGAAATCCAGGTCGCGTTGAACAAGGAATTTAATAGGCAAAAGTTGAAGACACAATCAATTATTGAGTTTAAGGAGATCGCGATGCTCCCAGGTAAGACCCCTTGGGATCTGGACTAGAGGCTGAAGAGTATGATTTGCGAAGCTAACATTACTTTGATGGATGGACAACATCGTGCATGGTTTGTAGCATCATTAACACCACATTTAAGGACAGTGATGTCACAACAAAAGCTTTCCACCTAGGCTGAAGCCTTGGAGATGGAAATGAGATTGCATGAAACCCCTATACAAGATCCTGGTCTGGGAGTCAAACAAATCCACGTGCAACTACAAAATCTATGTATGGAAATCTAGAGTTTGAAACAGGACAAGACACCTCGGCCAGAGGCATGTGAGGAGGTATGGTGCATAAAATGCAAAGGCCAGGGGCATGACAAGGACCACTGTCTAGTATTCATGAATTACTTGGTGGGAGGAGGGTCGATGCCATTAAGACCTAAGGCACAAGCAGGAACAAACGCGACACTTGCACTATGGTGTGTGATTTGTCAGATAGGAGGAAAACACACTATGGATAATTTTCATCTATTGCAGAAGTATATGCATACATCCCAACAATTGTTTTGTAATTTCTGTAGGTCAGTAGTCCATGATGAATGCACCTACAAAAGCTACGAACTAATGAGGGATTAGACTCCCGCCTACAGGGTACAGACCAAAATACGAGCCCTCGACTCAAATGCAGGAATGGCGTGCACGGGATTTCAGGGGCGCGGATGAGGTTGAGGTGGAATGGGACTAGGAAGGGGTTGCTGACAACTAATTTACTACAATTTTGGAAGGCCCAAGCACTATGCCTGTGATTGTACAAATCTAACAAGAACATCATGTTTGTACTATACTCAGTTTGATCATGCGGCAGAAGATTGCACTACCTCGATAGTGAGGCTACGCAAAAAAGGGGTACTCCAACCTCCCACGACTCAGAATTTGCAAATGATGAGGTTTGAGCCATGCGAAGAAGACCTGAATAAACATAGTGCTCAGAAGTGGTATCACCACTGGAGATGATAAAGGGAAGCAACCAAAAGAAAGTGCATGGGTTCGTAAGGCTCCTACAAAGGAACCTGAATTTGATTTGGAGCACGTGAAGGAGATGTTCATGGAAGCTAAGAAGAGCTTCACGGAGGCCTCCACTTTAGGTAGTAAGGATCAAGTAGAACCAGGGATGGATCCTTCAATGCTCACTACCTTTTTGTAGACATTCATGAAACTATTGCGTGACAACAAGGTAGTAAAAGGACTACAGGAACTTATCACTAGGTGCACGGGGTTAGGAGAACCGCGTGTGGTCCAGACACTTGGAAAGCATGCATTGCGCACAAAAATAGAAATGAGGTTGACTACACAAATCAGCGAGTATGAAATGGATCAGGTAATCTTGAATCTTGGATCAGACGTGAATGTATTGCTAAAACAAACATGGGAACGCATGGGCAGACCCACACTATAATGGTATCCTATTCAATTGCAAATGGAAAACCAACATAAGATCCTCC
The DNA here is from genome assembly GCA_000404065.3 of Pinus taeda. Classification (NCBI taxonomy): domain Eukaryota; kingdom Viridiplantae; phylum Streptophyta; class Pinopsida; order Pinales; family Pinaceae; genus Pinus; species Pinus taeda. Next base: position 71,242 of record APFE031395119.1, read on the forward strand.
CCATGGGGAGATTGCAAGGGGTAATGGTGGATATTGAAGGTGTGAGCACGTTGGAAGATTTCAAAGTGATAGAGATTGTCGATGACAACAATCCTTATCTCGCGCTAGTAGGAATAGACTGGGCCAATGATATGAACAGAGTCATAAATTTGAACAAGCGCAAAATGATTTTTGAGAAAAAGTCACTACGCGTAGTAGTACCACTAAATCCAGTTGAAGGACCGAAATACACTAAATTGGTGCGCGACAATGATAGTGATGACGATCTAGATTATATCTACAAGATAACTATGCGAGAACAGGAGTGGGTGAATCCAACAACAGATGGTAGGATTTCATGGGAGCACAAATGCTCCTACACTTAGGATTCATATGAGGAAACAAAATGATGGCAAAACCAGTTACACGAGGTAACCATGCTTAATTGCAACATGATGGTTAGATCACTACACTGCGTGAAAACAAAGGTAAGGGATATTCATATATATGACGGGTTGACAGCGATGGATGAATTCCTAGACAAAGTTGAAAGCGCAGTGCCAGAACAACAGTGGTTCGATGCTCTGAAATGGGCACTATGCGCGATGCCCACTAGGTGGTGGAGTACACATCAGAGAATTTTTGAGGACTGGCACGGATGCAAGAGGATGATATGCCTACAATTTGGAAAACCCGAGCTAAGGATGAGAGCTGGTTACAAGGGGAAAAACAACTTGCATGCCCACCTTTCCCAATGGGTATAGACATATGACATGTAGCTCACACAAGCACACACCACTCCCAAAATAGAGAATTAGAACAAAATGCAGTAGCAGGAAAGGTGAAGCGTGCCAAGGATTATCCATGGAGAAGCATTCGACAGGGTGTGCGAAGTGTTGAACAAGGTTCACCAGGTGAGACACACTAACTGGGACCTGCGCGTACTAGTGGTTCGATGGGCCTATGGGACCATATGCAAAACCCTGACTGTGAAAACAATTCCAAGGAGTGTTTTGGGAAGTTTTAGTGTCTATGGATAAATGCTTAAACCCCTAGACTAGCAGCTAAGTCTAGAACAATAGTGCAAAGCATTCTCTACTTTTTCTATGACTAATAGATTAAATAAGATAGTAAAGAAGCCTACCTGAAGCTTTTGATTACTCCTTATCTCCCTTGACAAATTCTGTCGCTCCTTTCTGTACTTAATCCACTTTAAGAGTACCTGCACACAGACGTAAGACAAAAACTGATCAAAGCATATGATAATGATCTTTTGATTAAACATAGCATGGAATCAAGTACATAGTACACATATGAAAGCATCAATGAATAACAAAGGCATATGGAAAAATATTTGAACACTTTATTAGTAAAAGGAAGAGTTACAACCCAATTTGCTTGATTCAGCTTCACTCCTCCAGTTCAATCCCATCCTCTCCTCATAACAAGCAAGACATTTTGACATCATTAGAATACTTGAAATCAATTCAAGTCTCATACAAACAACATATCCTTATAATTCAATGATTTCCAACCCCTGATCACTTAGATGAGTGGTCTTTCCATAGGTGAATGAAGGAAGTTATGCCATAAATGGTGACAATGAATGCCCTCCCAAACTTAGGATTTAATTCCATGGAGGAAGGGATAAAGGGATTGATGTTCCTTAACTCCCTACCTCATCCAAATTCGAGTTCAAAGGAGTAAATAAACTTGGGAAACTTCTAGATGCATCTAATGGATAAGAATATTCCCAAACCCCAATGCAATTTCACTCAAATTCACCGAGTGCAGGTCAAAGAGAGCTTAAGTGCATTGCATAGCACCCTAGCAGGGTACTAGACTGCACTGCAGTGCACCCTAACGAAGGCATACCTGCGCTTATCTTCTTAGAGGCAGTTTTTGGATGATTTCAGTCATGGGACTTCTTGGGAAGCTAGGAATTCTGATGGTTGACTTCATTTAGGGCATGTAACAACTAAATTAGGTTTGATGGGCCCTAATAGTACTAATCTGTAAGTCTGGGTTGATGTGCCCAAATGGATCCGCAACAATTTCCCCCTAACGCATGAAGTTGTAAATATGTATGTCGAGTGAAATGCTTTATCATGTGGAGAGGAGGTTTCGAAGCGGAAGGTGACCTGAATTGATTACAATACATATATCATGATAATTTGATTTTTTCCCATGAACTCACTGAGGGAAGGCATACCCATGCTTAGTTTATAAACTTTCATTACATGTACAAATATAGCCATCTACTGTTATAGACCCATGAATGGATGACCATGAATGTAAGGCCATTGTACATTTCATTTAGTACTCCTAAAAATATCGCAGCCCGGATGGATGAAACTAGATCCGGGGTCTTCAATCCCATTCAATCTTTCGCTCAAGTACAAGTCTAACCATGTGAATAGATGATATGAAGTCGAACATGGGAAGACATCGTCTGATTACCAACCAATGATGTAAGTCGTTAACAAACGTGAGAGGAATCACCGATAATGATAATGACCCTCAAGGTACTACAATACATTTCGCATGGTGTGAATAAACGATTTGATGTCAAACACCATACAAAGTCTTTCGGTCGAAGGCCAGTGATGTCAACCGATCACTGGAAGCGAGAAACCTGCCATTGATGTATGCAAGCCTCAAGGTACTGAAGGGGTGTTTCTAAGTCAACTTCTTGGATAATGTGCTAATGTCAACAAGAAGCGACTTGTCGTAGGAGGGCCTTGATGTATCCCACATCAACGACAAGAAACGAGGTAAATGATTTTGGAGATGAAAAATCGACTGATGACAGAAGGTTCAGGAATGGCGGTCATGAAAATGAAGGTTTACGGTATTAAAAAGGATGAAGTTTGAACTGAATGACTTTTCTTGAGCATGTCAGCGACATTAAAATGAATTGGTAGAATTGACCCACAACAAAGTAATGGATGGTATGATATACCAACGGTGTGATAACCATCAAGCTGAATGACCCAACCCATATAGTTATGGTGATGAGGTGAAAGTGTCATTTCAAGAGCGACTTGCTACCATAAAGTGTTTTCCCCTTTTTCCAATTTTCCCCAGTCATTGTTGACTAGTAGCTCTTTATTTTTATCAATCTTGAGGAGGATAAGATATGCTTATTGTATAATTTCACCCTTCAGGTGAATCCATTGCTATTTGATGCTTTAACGAGTCTAGCAAAGGTGAAACTCGGTCTTGTCTAGATGGACAAGTTCGTCACTATTTGATGTTTTTAACGAGTTTAACGACAAATATAACTTGGTCCTTTTCATGTTTAGAGAGTTTGAAAAGGGACAAAAAGAAAACTCCACAAGTTATTTTTCGTAAATTAATATCTCAAGCCCAAAAAAGCGTAAAATAATACAAGAGAGATATCAATTCCAATCTGTTAACGAGTTGGAAAGGACAAGTGCTCAATAATCTTTTCATGTTTAGAAAGTCTGAAAAGAGATTAAAGAGGACTCCAATTTGAGGAACGAGTGGTGTCTAGGATAGAAACTAGTTCCAGTGATGTTGGAACTTCTCAAAACATGTTGATTTATGTGAAAATTATGGCTAATAGGACCACTCATTGCAACTGTTCCTCGAAAAGGCTAAAACAACCAAGTGAAAGCGTATGATCGGCCAAAGGGATGGTGGCGATAAGATGAAAACAACCACGGCTCATTTGAAGAAAAAGTTTGATAGAATCGCAATCAGGAGGGTTAAAAATGGAAATGGGTTTATATTTACACAAGATTGAACCATAGGGAACTATGCTTGGATTCCGTTCCATGTTTACACAAGCTTGAAACGAAAAACTATGCTTGAATTTAGTTTCATTTTTACACAAGCTTGAATCATGAAAAACTATGCTTGAAATTGGTTTACATGCCCCCAGCATGATGAAAGGGAGAGTCTCCTGCAACCAGATGGAAATCACTGCGGTGAAGCAGGTTTGTTATCCAACACCTTTTTGACTTCATCTAGATAGGGACAAAGGTGAATGAGGTTATTACTTTCACATAACCTACAGGGAAACTTGACTTTACCAATAGGTGCATTCCCCCCAAGCTTCATTACATTCACCTAAGTAGACTACTTGCCAAGCAGTTGAGGTAAGGATACTCATAGATGCACCTTCATCTATAATAGTGCCAGATACAATCATATTACAAAATTTTACTATGATCTAGAAAGGCAAATAAGAAGGAAGATGAAATCCTACCAGTTGATTCCAATCAAAGGAAGTGACTAGACTACTTGGAGGGGGTACTGTAGAAATAGGAGAATTAACCCATTGAGTTATGAGAGCGGGAGGATTGTCCTCTTATCTTGATGGAATAGGAGGACTACCCCCATGCTCATTAGAATCTGAAGAAACAAAAAGAACTTGAGTGGTACATTATTCACTCTCTTCAGGAAGGGTATGATTTACTGAAGGTGAAATTGGGTCAACTGTTACCTCGACCTGTTGATTTGGGTCGAGTATAGACTCATAGGATTCACTTTCAAAGAGAGTGGGTTTGACCGACGATTGATTTTGGTTAGTCAATTCATCAACTAGTGAAGGATTTAGGGAGAGTTTCCTATAACCATATGGAAGTTGTTACGGTGAACCAGGACAGTTATCCAACACCTTCTTGGCTTCATATAGATAGGGGCAAAGGTGAATGGGGTGATTCCCTTCACATAACCTACATGGAAACTTAACTTTACCCTTCTTTCCATGAACTTTACTACCACTAGTTGATGGTGTGTCACCAACATGATCTCCAGAAGTTGATGACACAGGATGATGTGAATGAGAAGACCAATCTTCTAAGATTTGAGGAATATCAGGAAAATCTCAAAGAAGATGGTCTCCCACACAAAGTTTGCATGGATATCAAACTTTGTGAGGCTTTATGGAAAATTTCTCATTAGATGTTGCATTCAAAGTGATGGTTGCTGGGTTGCCCCTCTGCTGAATTTGCTTCTTCTTCTTCTTAGCCACTTTGTTACTAGTACCAATAATTTCACTAGGCGAAGAGGAAGAAGGGGAGGAAGAAACAACCGAGGAAGAAGGTAAAGGGTCAACTTTAGGATCAACTGGAGGTTGATTTTGTCTAGTTGGAGGTGTACTTGATTGCAGAGAAATCACAACATTTTAAACCAAGGAGGTTGAAAACAACCATACTGGGAAGCTAATGGTAAGTCCTGGAAGGGACAATGTAGCCATAGAAGGAGCACCAATGTTTCTGAAAGAAGGAAAAGGACTAGGATTCCCATCAAAAGGAATTCCTTGATTGGTGGACTCCGGATTTGTCGCCATATGTCTTAACCTAATATCAACTAAGGAGTGAGTGTGGAGGATGTTATCTGTGATCAATTAATTTAATTTTAATCAAAATATCAAAAAAAACAAAAGAGGGATGTTCTAGGCAAAAGGATTACCAAGTAATCGTGAACTGCAGAATACTTCATGGCGAAACAAGAAGTATGGGCAAGGAATCTCCCTGAATCCTGTGTTCGGTGTATCACAGTGTACAAGGTGGCCAACTCAGTTACCTAAGGATGGATAGAAACCTAGTTTTTTCCTCCCATATATACCCGAAAGTATGTTGAAGCCTAATCTATATAAGTGTTGTCTAATGCAAAACCGCACAGTGAGATCATTCCCATATACTTTACGTACTGTAACACTGCCCTATATACCTGAAGGTATGTGGACAAGATACAATATACTCATGTATGTGGAATGAGGTATCACACTTGGGATGTATTGCAGACAAGTTAGCGACAACTGCTTTGTTTGACGATGCTAGAACACGTCTCTAGCCTAGACCTCTAAATGTTTTTCGTTAGGTGACAATGCTCCATTAGGTAAATTCAGATAAATTTTAAGTTGATCTTCTTTAGAATTTTCCTTTCAAATTTCACCACATGATGTATGTTTGCAATTCCTAAAATGCAACTAATATGCTAAGCATTCTTTCCATTCAATTTAACAATGAAAATCCTTAGCTAGTAGGGATATAGGAATTTGATTTTTGACAAAGAGCAAAGAGCACATCTAATGCAATTTCCCTAGCTATTTTGTTCAAGCATTCAAAAAAATTTTCAATGCAACATGCATGTATTTGTTTTTGCTTTCCCTTAATGTGAATGAACAAAAAGGAAAACTAATGCACAATCGATCAATAAACTCCTTTCATAAAAATGACGATTTTGCGACAATTTCCTTTCAAGGAAAGGAAGACTTTATGACACTTTCTTTTCAAAGAAATGAGGAATTACGACACTTTAAATGAAAATACTAATCATATGCACACATAAATAAATTGATCTTTCATGAATGAAGACTTTACGACAATTCAATTTTCGAAGGAAAAGACGATTTTACGACACTTCCTTTCGACAAAGATCAATCAACCAAAACACTAACTTTCGACCATAGATTGAAAATGAAAAAGTAAATACATAAGAAACATTTATCAATCCTAGTCAAAGTTGGGCCAACTAAGGAGATGGAAACCTATTTTTTGAGACATGACATCCATTTACAATCAACAAACAAGCAATCAAAAGAATGTTGGCAAAAAAATTAATTCCAAGGGTGGGATTCTGATCCTAGGAAGATCATCGCAGGCCAAAGAGGGAGTAACTGCACTGTAGTGTACTATCTCTAATTGGACAGTGCATTGCAGTGCACTATCTCTAAGGCTAGCCTATGCTAATTCCTGTGTGGCCACTCGAGAGTCATCTAACCTCCAATTTTTACTAAAATTCAATGCAAAAGGCTGAATTACAACAAGTAAAGTATGTCAAGGTGTATAAGAACGTGGATTAGCTACTAGGATGCATAATCAATACCCGGTGGAGTCACCAATTTGTTTTGGGAAGTTTTAGTGACTATGGATGAACTCTTAAACCCCTATACTGGTAGCTAAGTCTAGAACAATAGTGCAAAGCATTCTCTACTTTTTCTATGACCAATAGATTAAATAAAGCAGTAAAGAAGCCTACCTGAAGCTTTTGCTTACTCCTTATCTCCCTTGACCAATTCTCTTACTCATTTCCGTACTTAATCCGCTTGAAGAGTACGTGTACATAGACAGAAGACAAAAACCGATCAAAGCATATGATAATGATCTATTGATTAAACATAGCATGGAATCAAGTACATAGTACACATATGAAAGCATCAATGAATAACACAAGCATATGAAAAAGTATTTGAACACTTTATTAGTAAAAGGAAGAGTTACAACCCAATTTGCTTGATTCAGTATCACTCCTCCAGCTCAATCCCATCCTCTCCTCATAACAAGCAAGAACTTTTCACATCATTATAATACTTGAAATCAACTCAAGTCTCATACAAACAACATCTTCCTATAATTCAATGATTTCTAGCCCCTAATCACTTAGATGCGTGGTATTTTTATAGGTGAATGAAGGAAGTTACGCCATAAATGGTGACAATGAATGCCCTCCCAAACATAGGATTTAGTTCCATGGAGGAAGGGATAAAGGGATTTATGTTCCTTAACTCCCTACCTCATCCAAATTCAAGATCAAAGGAGTAGATAAACTTGGGAAACTTCTAGACACATCCAATGGAAAAGAATATTCCCAAACCCCAATGCAATTTCGCTCAAATTCGCCCAACACAAGCCAAAGAGGGCTCAAGTGCACTGCATATCACCCTAGCAGTGTACTGGACTGCACTGTAGTGCACCCTAATGAAGCCCTGCCTGTGCTGATCTTCTTAGAGGCATTTTATGGATGATTTCAGTCATGGAACTTCTTGGGATGCTAGGCATTCTGATAGTTGACTTAATTTAGGGCATGTGACAACTGAATTAGGGTTTGATGGGCCCTAATGGTACTAATCTGTAAGTCGGGGTTGATGTGCCCAAATGGATCTGTAACAAGGAGGAGGGCTGAAGTAAGGACCATAATCTCTGAGGAGCATGCGAAGATGAATCCACACAAAATAGCACCCATAGGTGTGGCCGTGTGCGAAGCCCAGGATGAGGAAATCACATATCTATGTGAAGCAGAACACAAAAGACTTCAAGAAGCCATTTGGCAAGGGAACCTTAGACTTCCCGAACTTGAAAGGATTGGGTACGACTAAGGAAGAAAAGTATTTTGATGGATGCAGAGGTCAAGAGGTTGGAAAACGAGATCAAGGGAGCATGTCTCACCAATAAACCAAGTATGGGAAGGCAAGGTGCGGGTGGTCATACTAATCAATTAAAAGACTATCACCGAGAATTAATTAGTCTGTTGCTGTGGCTAGAACTATATATCACCAAACGCAGTAACTAGGGGAGTGAACTACAAATAGTAGAGCGCGTGACGCCGATCGCCATGACAACAGATGAGGATTTTACGAGGACTATACTAGAGGGTGAGATGGAGCCTTGCATAGGTGGTGCGACCACTTGACTAGCCATAGGAAGAATAGCCTTAGCACTCTAGGCAACTGAAAGGGAGTGTAGGACTATAAACTATTCTGCCTGGAAGCTGTGCACTCTGACAGGTGCGCGTAGGAACAACCTATCACAAGGTTTTCGCCCACGCATGGAGGGATGTACTGCCACGTGGGTGGGTGGGGAAGTGACTGTTGGTGTCACTATTCATGACATGATGTTTGATTTGAGGCCAAATGGAGCAGACAGCGGACATTTAAGACAAGAATTATGGGCAAGATTTTGGAAAATTTGCCGCCAAGAAAGCATTAATGGCGTGAAATTGGGGGGAACGGTCGAATTCAAATTCAAAAGGCACTATAAAACTCCAAAGGCTATCCAGTAGACAACACTTGGTCAAATGGGTGTTGAGCACTTGAACATAGCGTAGAGTGTTGAGAGTCGAGCAAGAAGAGAGCCTTTAAGTTTGCGAAAGACCACATACAGTGAAAAAATGATGACGGCCACTAAGGATGGGTTGGGCATTAAGGAAGGAACCGTCGACGAGGCTGCGTAGACCCCCATGGTACACGATGTTCCCAAAGGCACTGGGGCTGTGCTAGAAATCCCTAAATCACCCTGGATGCTGAGGCTGAAGAAAGATATGCAGGCAATGGGACCAATGTGGATGACCCCGAGGAATCTGTGACACAGTAAGTTATCAATGGAAGAAAAAGGTAAGGCAGTCACCATTGAAACATATGAAGAGGAAGAGGACTTGCAGGCTCTGATTGTCACAGTAGAGGAAGAAGAAGACGTGAAGGAAGACATCCAACCAATGCGCCCCACAACGAAATTAGCTGAGTATGTCCCTCCGTGGAAAGGGAAAGCCAAAGTACCAAAGGATCTGGATACAACGAAGAGTGCACTCCAGACCCCACTCCTCCCCGATGGAATTACCTTTAAGGGTCCACTTCTAGGATGCGTGCCCACCCTGAAATTTGAAGACTGGGACCTCGCGGATAGCGAGAAGTTCTTGCACTTAGAAACAATGAACATGATGAAACAAAATACGGAGGGGCCAACGATAATGATAGAGCCACGAAAATGGCTACACGGTGTGGAAAAGGCTGTGTTGCTTCATTTTCTATGGATACCACATTTCCACTGTGTGCCCATCACAGTTTTCATCATCAGGCAGTTGCTTTTCCTGGTGCATGATGGGTACTTATGGCTGGAGGAGCCTATTCCCATCACGGCAGATCTCATCCACCAAATTTCTCAGCTTCCCTATAAGGGAAAGGACCCCGCGATGATAGCAGGGAAAAGCAGCGACTTGGCTCTCGCAGAGGCCATGAAGAAAAAAAATAAGCTCGAGAAGAAGAAAAGGGGTTAGGCTATCAACAATATCAAGGATAAAGGGGTGTACGTAGCCACCCAACTCCTTGCCGGTAAGGTAATGAGAAAATTGCATGACGATGAAGTATCTGCACTGGTAGTTGCGCTGGCCGAACAATGTGCAGAAGGGGTCTAGTTCAACTGGTTCGAGTTCCTCTACGAAGAGTTTTTTCTTAACTTCTAGGAGGCCCAAGAACGGGGTAAAACCTTCTATTACATGTGGTTTCTCTTATCCATCTTTCTGGTAGCAAGAAAACTGAGGGAGGACAGCCAGTTGCTGAGCACCAACCGAGACTTACCAGAGGCCACGAAGTACGCTTCAATTTGGGCCACCAAGGACGAAAAACGGATTCGCGATACCAAGATTTTCTATGTGATCAAGGAGGCAAGCATCCAAATGTGGATTAATAGGAGGTCATGCGTGTCCCCCACAGTGCACAACAGTCTGCAGAGTTTTGTAGATTTCAGGGTGGACATGCACAATATCTACATTAGAGCACGAAAATATCCGTCGTAGTAGTGGAAAAAGCTCCCATTCATAGCCACTAATGATGCAATCTTTACGGTGCTAGAGACATGGCCTCTCGATTGGAGTGCCCCAGATTTGGAGGAGTTGGAGAAGACAACAGTGCAAAAAAGGAAGCATGATTCCAGGCTGCGCGTCACCCAACTGGCTAAGAAAAGGTGTAAAGAAAAAGCGCGAGTCATCATCATATGTTGGGAGGTACTGATAGGTGCACGTACCGACATGCGCGCAGGGTTGAACTATAGACCATCGAAAATCATCAGACAGCTCTAGGGTGTGGAAACCTAGTTCTAGCACCATCCCATACTACTTTGGGTGAGACCTCAGCCTGCATTCCGTGGACTATTGCCAAAAGGGCCAGTAGTACCGGGATTTGTTTGGCTAAATCACCTCTGAACCTGGGTCAGGTCCCTACAAGCCAACAAATGGTCAAATATTCAGTCGCAGTGATGATATACTGCGCACTTGTCTTGTTGCTTGGAGGCTGAATTGGCCCTACAAAATCAATTACCCATTTCTCAAACGATTGCAATGATATTTGCATATGCGGGTACTAATGCGGATCGAGCCTCGAGTAGGGCTGTGCGAAGGAAACATCATACGCTACGAGGTACTGATAGGTGCACGTAGTAATGTGCACGGTGGGTCAAACTGTGGACCACCGAAAATCATCAGACATCTTTAGGATGTGGAAACCTAGTTCTAGCACCCTTCCATACTACTTCAGGTGAGACCTTAGTCCATGCTCCGCGGATTTTTGCCGAAAGGGAAAATAGTACCAAGATTTTTTTGGCTAAATCACCTTTGAACCTGGTTCAGGCCCCTACAAGACAACAAATGGTCAAATATTCGGTCACAGTGATGATATATCACACACCTATCTTCTTTCCTATATGCTGAATTGGTGCTACAAAATCAATTTCCCATTTCTCAAACGACTACAATGATATTTGCATATGAAGAGGTAGCTCATCCATCCGTGATGGCCTTCCCATTTTCTAACATGCATTGCATGCCCTACAATATGCTTTCAGATCCTTATGCATCGTCAGCCACCACAACCCAATGCATAAAATCTTTTGTGTTGTCGCTTTCCCTGCAAAGTGGCCTCTTGCAGCTCCTCCATGAGCTTCAGCAAGGATACTATTTCATTCAAAATTAGGCACATAACATTGTAGTATTTCATCTGACCCCATCTTATACAAATGCCCTGCAATAACTGAAAAGTCGGCCGCATGCACTACCAATTCTTTCTTTTGTTGAATCGTGTATCCCTCTAGAGCCATCCCTGTGGTTAGAAAGTGGATCATGTCTGCAAAGTGATTATCTGCTATGCACACCGCGAAGAGTTGGGCATCAGGCAACCCCTTCTCTAAATTGGTGGTCTCCTCTCCTGATTTAATGCACAACATATGGTCTAGCCCTGCATTCAACTGTCTTGGTTTCATAACTACCTCGAAATCATACTCTTGAAACAACAGTAGCCATCGGCATATTCCCCCCCCCAAACACAGGCTTGTTGACTAAGTACTTTAATGTAGAGTGGTCTGTATGCATCTTAAAATGTCTGCTTAGCAGGTCATGTCTTAACTTCTGGAGTGCCTACACCATAGCCAACCCTTTGCGCTCTATCGTCGAGTAATTCTTTTCAGCCTTAGACAACTTCTTGCTCGCAAATGCTATAGGGTGATCTAGTTATGCTTCAATGGCATGTGTCAGTACTGCTCCTAGAATAATACATGACGCATCCACATGTACATGAAATTCCTTCTTCTAGTTCGGGAAGACTAGGATCGACACCGTGACCATCTTATCCTTTAATACATCCAGACTCCGCTAACATTATTCATCCCAACAAAATGTAGTGTCCTTGTTTAGTAGGTTTTCCATCGGTGCAATAATATGAGCATAACTTGTGATAAACTTTCGATAGTATCTTGTGTGGCCTAGTGTTGTGCGCAGCTTTTTAACACTCCTTGGCACCTCCAAATTTATTATAATTGTAATCTTAGTAGCGTCCACCATTAATCCTTGCTTGCATACCACATGACCTAGCAAGATTCCAAAAGGGATACAAAATAGGCATTTCTTCAAGTTTAGTGCAATCTGATACCTCTGACACATATCTAGCATTAAGCGTAAACTAGCTACATGGCACTTTACCAGTCCCAACATTGTCCAATCATCAAAATATACCTCCAAAAGTTTGTGAATGAACTATTTGAACTCCATGATGACTACGCGTGAGAAGATTGTCGATGCATTTTTAAGTCCAAAAGGAATTACTGTATACTGAAAGTATCTCCACTTAGTCACGAAGGTAGTCTTACTCTTGTCTTCTGGCGCGATATTTATCTGATGGTATCCAGAGAACCCATTAGTGAATGAATAGGACTCTTGCCTACCAACATTATCTAATACTTCATTTGTGAACAGAGTTGGAAAAGTATCATGGACGTAAGCATCCTTGAGCTTCCTAAGATCTATGAAAATCCTTATTTCATCCTTTTTCTTCTTTTCTTGAATTACCATTGGACTCACCCATTTAGATTCCTCTAATGGTTCAATAATACCTGCTGCAAAGCATCTTGTCCAAATCCAAGTGGACTTTTCCTTGTACTTGGTATTAAGGCGACATGGCCTCTGCTTAATAGGCTTCACATCTGGTTTCAAAGTTATTTTCATCACTCCCAAATCACCTATGATTCATTTTAAGTCTGAAAACTTTGTGGGAAACAAATCCTGATATTCACGGAGAAACTCAATAACCTTGTCCACCATAGCATCATCCCACTAGTCCTTTATCTTCACTAACTTCGGCTCCGCCTCTGTGCCAATGTCACTTGTCTAGTGTTCAGTGGCACGGTGATATCTGGATAATCTATCTACGACCCCTCAACTTCGCAGTGGCCTTCTACCTCTGGGATGTTAATGTTCCTTGGATCCTCGTCTTCTTCTTTGGTAGTCACATTATAGCACTCCAACGCATGGCGCAACTGGGTGCTCCAATCTGGTTGAATGAAATTCAAAGGATCTTGTGGTATTCTAAAGATCATTGCCTTAACCTCTTGCAATTCCTCGTTAATATATTCGAGCCCATCTTCAAAAATGAATGTCATCAAGAATTACTGTCTCAAAACATCCCACTCTTCAGTTCCGTGGTAGAGCTCTGTTTCTAGGTACTAATTCATGGGTATTAAATCCAAAGTGTGACATAATAAATGTACCCACTTAGGTTGCAGCTCCGTCCCATAAACGTCAATCCATTTTTCTAAGTGATTGTGTGGATCATTCCTTCCATCATATTTCTCTATTAGCTAGACCTTTGGTCGACCAAACTGCAATCTCATCATTTTTCTGTACTTGCGCCACCCATCAAAAATGTCTTTATGCGTACCCCACCATCTTGTAGGTGTAGCGTGCAATGCCAAATCCAGTGCTTGGAAGCGATGCTTCTCAGGCACCTCCCTTTCAAATGCATCCAAAAATTTATCTACATCAGTTAGAACTTCATAATAAGACAAACTTCTTACCTCCGATGATACACAGTGCAATGATTTAGTCATCATATTACAACGCAACGTAGACACTTCGTGCAACCTATTCTGCCAACATTCTAATTCCTCATCTGAATCTGATGTACAAGAACTTTTGCGGTCCCATGTAATGTGTCCATCAGCTATCAGATTAACCCAATCTTGATCTCACACTTTTATATTATAGATTTGGTCCAAATCATCATCGCTTTCCTCATAATCATGGATTGGTTCAATATAGCGTGGTCCTTCTGTAGTGTTCAATGGTACTACTACGTGGAGTGATTTCTTCTCAAATGACATTATATGCTTCTTTAGATTGATTACTCCATTCATGTTGATAGCCCAATCAATGCCTAGGAGTGAAGGGTAAGGATTGTTGTCATCAAAAACTTCTATTACTTCAAAATCGGCCAATGCGCTCGCGCCTTCAATATCTACTGTCACTCCTTGTAATCTTCCCATGGGGATAATACTTTGTTGATTTTCCATGCTCAATTGAATCAGAGACCACTGCAGCGTAGGTCTGCCCATTTTTCCCATGTCTATTTAGGTAAAACACTTGCGTCTTACCCAAGATCCAAAATAACTTGATCCATTTCATACTCTCCTATTTGTGTAGTGAGCCTCATATCACGCTCTGTTCCTGCCTTATGCTTACCAATTTTTATGACTATGTGAGGTGCTTCAAGAGTATTTTCTCTACTGACACACTTATTTATCAACTCCTATAATCCTTTCATGGCCTTGTTATTACTTAGCAGCTTCATACAAGTCTACAAGAAGGTAGTAAGCATGGAGGGATCAACTTCTTTAGACAAATTGTCTTGACTTCCTGAGGTAGAAGCCTGAGCGAAGCTTTTCTTCACTTCCATGAACATTTCTCTCACGTGCTCCAAGTTAAACCCAACCTATTTTTATGGAGCCTTGCAGACCCAATCACCTTCTTCAGGTTGCTTTCCTTTATCCTTGCTAGTTGTCATTCTACTCCGCAGCATGATATTCACATTAGGATCCTCTTCGTGGGGTTTGTCCCTCATCAGCTGTAGGTTCTGGGTAGGCTATTGAGGCTATGCCCTCTTCTCTTGCATCTTAGCTATTAATACATGGCATTCTTCTATCACGTGGTCAAACTGAATACAATATCGGCATAGCAGGCACATCGGGCTCGTACATTCCCATGTGTAGTGTCCTAGCACTCTGCAATTGTAGCAAATAACTTGTCCTTGACCTCTTGCAGGTCCTCCTCCTCCTTAACCTCGTCCATGCCCTTGATATCCTCTGCACGCTCCCCTAATGCCTTGATCCAAAGGCTGAGTTTGTATTATCATTCCATATGCGGGTGTTCTTCCATCATCAGTTCATACCTACGACAGTTACACTCATCATGACCCAGTGATTTATAGAAGTTGTAGAAGAGCTGTTGTGGTGTCTGCAAAAATTTCTGCAGCAAGTGGAAATTGTCTATTACATGTTTTCTGGCTACCGCTAGATAGCACACCACAATGTGGGGCCTATCCTTGGCCCTGCTTGAGCTTCTGGCCTCAGAGGCATTGGCCCTCCTCATACAACATAATTCTCGAAGACAGCGCAATGATATCTATGATGCCCTTGGCTTTTACACTTCAGGCACCAAACTTCTTAGCGCACCTCTGGTTGAGCCGCTCTATCATTCTTCAAGCTTTGGAAATCTAGGAAAAGCTTCTGCAACTCCACATGAATCCGCTGAACTCCCAAAGCAGCATCTTGAATCAATGTATAATGCAATCTCATCACAATTTCTAGGGCTTCCGCCTAGGTCCCAATCTTTTGCTATGATAAGGCAACCCTTCGGTGAGGTAGGAGTGAGGCTACAAACCATTCGCGACGCTGCCCATCATTGCAATTCATGTTAGCCTCGCGGATCTGGAACTTCAGTTTCTGATCGAGCTCCCAGGGTGTTTTGCCCAGCCTCATCATGATTTCCTTGAATCCAACGACTGATTGCGATTCAAACTTGGGACTACTGAATTCCTTATTCAACGCGGTCTGAGTGTTCGCTAAGGATGCCACCAAGTTATCAATGAAGTACTTAATGTACCATGTTAGTGTGCGATACTCTAGAGTAGTAACCAAATGTGCTTTATTCATATGATCATCTATAATATTATGGGCTATCCGCACAGCCTTCGCAATGAACCAAAACTAGTTTGGGTCCTCATTTTCCAAGCCATTGAAAATGGGCAACTTCATCATATTCAACATATTGAACGATGATGGAGGTGGTGGCGGTGTGGGCGAAGGTGTATGTTGTGGAGGTGAAGGTGAGGTGGTGTGAAGGGATGAGGTATTCATGGGAACCCTTGTCTTATTAACTAGACAGGGCTCTGTGGAGAAGCCTCTAGTGCTCCCTCGTCATCACTCAGAGGAGGCTCAATCAGTGGGCTATAGTCAGGGCCTGTTTTCCCTTTATCCTTGAAAAACTTTCCACTTCACGTAGGTCCAAACATCAACGTAATGGAATAACCCACTTTTCACACAAGAGCATCTTAATATAGGTATTCAAAGATCTTAAATACTTACCTCGTGGTCCCTTGAAGAAACATCACTCTTCCTCGTTGTAGCTGATAGAGGTATCGACCGCGAATTTTGTCACAAATCCTCCTGTGATGTGATCAATCTAGTGATTGATAGCACACCTGATCTTATCTTTAGAGGCTTCCTATCTCCATACTAGCTCCGGAGACCACACTATTGGACCGTCAAGCATCCACCTTCCTTTTCCATCTACCAATTTAGCGATCCACTCATATAGCTCGATTAGGAAGGAAAAAAAGGAAAATTTCCTATATTCCTGTGTATAGATACCTATCCAACCAATGTTCTTTTGTCAGGTGCGGATTTTTGTTTTCTTGTATTGCGAATTCGTGGATCTTTCTATCCAACCACTCCTCAGTTTCTTTCTTTGTTAGATTCAAGTGATGTGACATCACACATCTATTTTATGCAGATCTCAGTCCCGAAAATGGGACCATTTGTTGGCTTAGTGGGTCTTGACCTAGGTTCAAAGTTAATTTTTCTAAACAAATCCCTACGCTATTGGCCCTTTCGGCATCAATCCGCAGAGCACAGATTGAAGTCTCACCCGAAGCAGTATGGGGGGATGTTAGAACCAAGTTTCTGCACCCAGAGATGAGCGGGATGTCATTTTATGCCCTAAATCTGCCTTCATGCAGATCGATAAGACTTTAGGGGTTATCGATATAATGACCCTTAATCAACCTTTATACTTCCACGAATGTTCACAACTGTCTTTCGTAGACCTTGAATATGTGAATCAACTACTTATGCACATGAAATATTACTCTTAACCCAATAATTACTTAGATCAGCTTAAGTGTTAATAACTTCTGCATACAATAAGATAATCTTCGCGTAAACAATTAACAATAATTGTGTTCATGTAACAACATCAATCAGGTAAATTCACTTATTAATACACCATGATTTCATAAACCAATTATAACAAGACACACATTCATAAAAACAGAAACAAAGAGACAAAACATAGGAATTTCTGGAATAATCTCTTTATCAATGCTTTAGTCCGCGCAAGAGAGAGAGAGAATTTTCAAAATGTTTTCTACATCAAAATGAAAAAATATGTGTTTTGAGACACATGGATTCATAAGCCTACATCAGTGCAGAATGTAAACTAGAGCTGGATATCCATCCACATGGTGATCATGGTATCATGAAATAGCCCTGATAACTCATCTCAATAGCCAATGCAGTCTGGCGGAAACCCATATATTGTGTCTCTGGTACTGCAATGGCACCTCATATATCGAGGCGTAAACTGGAATGCCCCTTGTTAAGGCATCCAGATTACGCTCTACCTTGACAATCGGATCTTCTCCCTCATCAATTTGGCATGCCACTCATTTGGATATTGGAGAAACACCTGAAGGTCTCTATAGTCCCACATCTACAAATCATCATAAGTTCAATCTCAGTACACATACAAAATTAAATTAAAAACTTCAAAAACTTTAAAAATATTTTTTCCTGCATCAGTGCATTGTGCGCCTGGTGGAAGTGGAAGATCTGGATCTCCTCGGAAATCCATCCCTACATATGCCCAATCATCAACCATGATTAACTGCTGACGCAACCATCTAAAAAATGCCAAAGGGATTGAAATTTGTTGGCCGCCTCTATGTTGAGGCATCAACTCACTCCATCTAAGTAATCGTGGATATCTGGATGCTAATGCATCCATTTCTATCCACTGATAGTGAAACAATGACAAACGTCCCAAAAATAACGTCACCAAAATGGATCCGAAACCAAATTGTTTCAGCCTTCCTAACTTGCACTTCGTAAGTTAGATCTTCATATTGACCAACAAACCCTCACACTAATTGAAGACCGTGGGACTTAGACAATTGATTGCATACTTGAAATGACATTTTGTTGCTTCAAGCAATGTTTAGGCCCCATCTATTTAGGCCATGGTATGAAGGATTGTTCATAGCAGGAGATTAGTGATGGTCTTAATATCTATCATTCCATTTTGAGTTTTTCAAGTGCCTAGATAGCGTCTCACAATCAACATATCCGTGCTCTCCCTTCCATTGCAAGAACTGGACAACTAAATCAGTTTTCCCTTTTTAGACAAACTAGTAATAAAATAAATGTCCACAACATCTATTTCTAGTTCTTGATCCACAGTCATGAATATTTGGAAATCCATGTCCAACCAGCTAATCAAATGTTTTAGACACTCATGTTGGGATCTAATCCCAAGAATCTTGAATAACTTGAGCAACCCGCATGCTCATAGGGCATCAATGCAATTTAGATCCTAAGCTGCTTTATTGTCTTCAGCTTCGTGTCCTCTCTCTTTCCATTAAATCACCCTTTTTGATGGATTTCCCTATGCAAAATCCATAAAACAACATTTCATGAGCATCTATGGAAACCAAATTGAAGAAAAACCATTCAATGTGGAGGATTTCACAATAATTTTTTTACTCCGCCTCTAGAACGACTGTTTATCAATTTTCTTGCGCTACCAGCACGCTGGCCTAGTTGACCACAAGGTGATCAACGCGGGTCTAATGGGTAAAACCCACGTTGATCACCCTCGACATAATTTTTTTGAAAATCATCTTTGAAACCTAATATATGGATGAAAATGTATTAAATGAGAACCAAAATTAAGGTAAGGGACAAATCTCTTACTTGCAGCAAAAAACTCGGTGAATGATGTCCAGGATTGATCTTACTCCTTGCCTGAAAATCGAGGTAAAATAATGTAAAATGCTCTTAGATTTGCAAATTGGTAAAATGCTAAAAATGATTTACTTTTTGGGCTTTTTATAATTTTTAAATAATATTTTTTACCGAATTAGGGAATTTTCACTTATTTTTAAATATTTTTCCTAAAAAATTGGTAATGTACATTCACTTGTGCAGTGACGAGTCATTATATTTTGTGATAGTAATTTATTTTTACTGATTCAACGAGTTTTATTTTATCACTTTTTTGGACTTGTAAAAAATAAACGAAAAAGAGACCTCTTGTAGTGATCTTTAAGCACTTTTCTAACTCTCAAAAAATGAAAAGATTGTTGAGTACTTGTCATTTCGAACTCGTTAAAGTAATTGAAATGATGTCTACTTAGTATAACTTTAACCCTTTTCTAGACTAAGATAGACTATTGTACAAAAAAGGAATACCTTAGTCAAACATGGCTAAGTGGTTTTCTTGGATATTGTTTTCTACCCTTTCAGGTTCAAGAGATGATTTACAAAAAGGCATCTTTGAAGTTTTCTTTTCGCTTCTTTTTCAAACTATCTAAACATGAAAAAGATGTTGAGTTTCCCCTTCGTCGAACTCATAAAACTTAAATGACACAGGAATTGTCACCATGACAAGACCAAGTTTTTCCTTCTTGGGGCTCGTAAAACTTAGATGGATTCATACGAAGGAACTTATATGGAAAGCATATGCTATCCCCTTCAATATTGCGATAAAAAATAATGGGGTACTCGCTAGAAATGGTGGGGGAAAAAGTGAAAGTGATCATCTCTTGTATTTTGTAAAGGCAACATGTCTCTTTTGAACATGGCACTCATCCGTTGCTCGTGTCAGGTTTGGGACATCCTCACTTAGTCACTTGCCTTCCTAGGTTTGGGAAATCCATTTTGCATCTCATTTGATTATACCACTTCATCATCAAAACCTTTGATCCTATTTTGAGTAAAATGCGGCCAAACTCTAGAATTGTGTTCTCGGTATGTTCAAGAGAAGTTCTATCTGTAGTTCTTTACCACTTATACATCGCTTGACTTTCTGCCACAGTCCTAGGTCACACTTATCTACTCTACCACATCCTTTTTTTCATGTCGATAATGTGGGATTCATTATGTCCCTCCTTCGACAGATCAATTCTTGTCGACTTCAACTCCTTATGCAAGAAGATGATATATAAACTCCTTTCCATTACCTTAGAGGTTGCATGCCTTAATGGAAATTTCTTCACATTCGATGATAGGTTTACATCGTTGAACTTGAATCAGATGATTCCATGGTTGTATGACTTGTACTTCGTTATTCATGTTCATGGATTGTGTTAATTGTACCTTGAGAGCCATTGTCATTATTTTCGTTTCTCTCTTGCCTATTAATTGTTTACATGATTGACCAATAATTAGGTGGTTTTCTATCATGTTCAACTTCGACACGTCTATTCACATGTTAGAATTCATAAATTGATTGGGTCGAGATGGAATGCAAGACCTTGGATTCTGTTTGATAAAATCCAGGTTGCGTGGAGTTATGATTTATTCATGACTAGACACTTGTTTTCCTTTGTACGAATGGCTGCAACCATACTGTGGGTCCATATATATGATCCTCTTTATTCGAATGGTTGTGACCATACTGTGGATCCATACACATGATCCATTCTATTCAGATGGTTGCATCCATACTGTGGATTCATGTATCATTAGATGCCTATTCATATATCACTAGGCATGTTTATTAGAGATGTCAGATATGTATATGTATATGTATATGCTTGATTTGCAAGTCTCTTGACGGTGTTGTTCTAGTCCTTTCCTTGGCTTGTAAGGCATCTTGACCATCACTCCCTATTCCGCCTTCATGCTTTAGGGGGCATCTATTACACAATATTTTGTGACACCTAATGTTCACTCCCTGTTCCATACCTCGAAGTAACAAAATGTTGAAAACTATGAAGTATATCCGTCATGCTACACAGACAAAAAAATCCCTAACCAACTAAAGGAAATATGCGCTGAGTCAATTATGAAGAAGGTTAGCTAAAACCCTAATTTTTAGGGCCAACGCTCTTTTGATCCAATACCTGCCCATGCTAATGGAAGGTTACACTTCTTTACCCTAGCGCTGCTAGCGTGGGTTTTGATATCAAAACCAATGTTGAACCTCTTCTGGTAGGTTTTCCCAAAATGTGGGAGAAGCTTCATATGCTATAAAATTTGAGAACAACGAGCTGGATATTGGTTGTTGTAGATATGGTCTAGCTCTCCCATTCAAAGATCTTGATCTTATCATTATGGGCCTTCTCTTTGATATGGGGACCTTCCTATCTCTTTTGTGGATCCCTAACTACTTATTCCTTCCTGTAAATCAACTCCCTTCCATCCCCAAATGGTTGGTCATTGATTGCCTGCATTCCTATACTGAGATTATGCCCAAATTCTACCCATTCTAACTTGGAGAAGGAGTGCTTGAAGAGTCTTTGCTTGGACTTGGGCATCCACCAAAATGAGGTCTCCAACATCAAGGCATAGGTTGTATGCTTCCGTTTTTATCTTATTATGATATACATCTGATGTTCACTTTCCATAACTGTGTAAATGTTTATGGTTTTAGCTTAATACTCTTCGATCTATCAAGTAGTTTATGTTTGATATATGCCATATATGCTCTTGTACCTTGTATTGTTGTTTGATTGTTCTTGTAGGTACTCATACGTGAAGAACAAGTAAGGAGTGAGTTTGGAAGCGAAGGAATCAAAGTCATCTCTAAAGGATTGAGCAATTAACATCATAGCGAGGTAGGTCACTCTCTCTATGAATTTATTAAACATAATCTAGGAAAGTGTATGCTAGTTTTTTAGTTTGTTTCTAGACCCACTCATTGGGCTAGAGAGATCGCCTCTATTTGTAGAGGGGATTTGTCTTCACAACACTAGGGTTATTTGTTTAAAGA
Source organism: Pinus taeda (assembly GCA_000404065.3). Lineage (NCBI taxonomy): Eukaryota > Viridiplantae > Streptophyta > Pinopsida > Pinales > Pinaceae > Pinus > Pinus taeda. Next base: position 93,337 of record APFE031395119.1, read on the forward strand.
CAATTATTATATATTCTTGATTTAGATCTCATAAGAATTGAGAGATTCTTATCATGATATTGTCTTTCAAAAATAGGAATGTGTTTTTTAATTATAAAAGAATATACTCTCTGTTTATGAGACACATATACACATAGAAGAAAACAAAAGAGGGAGTACCAATAATGTAATGATGTACTTCAAATTTTCATTAATGCAAATTTATACCATTCGTGGCTTCATACCTTTCTTCTGAGTAGCCTATGTGTTGTTTAATTTACTAGCCCCTACTATGAAGGAAAGGCCCTCCTTCTTAGCAAGGATCACTAGTTAGAGAGGTACTGTAGTAGTGTGTTTATTTTCTCTCAGTTAGGATCCATGTGTGATTTACTATTATTGTTACAATCTTGTTCATGTATCATATAGTTGTAGAATTCTAATCTCTGTTATTGTGTCACAACATAGGTCGTGGACTGGTCCCTTCATTGGTGTGGTGTTTATTTGATTTATGTTACAACTCTTTTGTTTTTTATTTGATTGAACGAGTGTTTTGACAATTCCTTGAGTATTTATGGTTTCTAGGAGTGTTGTTTTTAGAGTGATGTGTGATAGAGTGAGCTTCATTCTACAGTGTGTTTCTTTCTTTTATGAAAGTGTGAGCAAGAGTTGGAGCATAACAAAAAATGTGTTTTAATTACTAAGAGTGACATTACAATGTTTGGTTTGAGTTTTTATGAGTGACAGTTTCCATCTATTTTTGCATATACTTTTCATGATAGCCTTGAAACAAAAAGTCTACCTTGATTGAAAATTAATGTGAGACTTGGATCAACTGTTCCGATTTAAAAGGGAAACTGGCCTTCCCAATAGACATCACAATGGATGATGCTATGGAAAGTGCCAATGGCAAAGGTAATAACACATCATCAATTAACTAGCAAGTAAGGCTCACCTTTATGAACCTAACCCATATAAGGGTATAGGTAGTGAATAACTATAGGCATTTGATGAACTCACAATATATGGAGCTCTGCTTGCTTTCATTATCATGAATTATGGTAGAAATTTTTTCTCTAACAAAAGTATGTAAAATAGGATCTCATCATTGCGTTGGAATTGACCCCTAACTATGAGAAGCAACAAGGAATCTATGAAGGTAGTGTTTTCTACTTAAATGACATATGTTGTTGTAGGTTTTTAGTAGAGGTGGGGACTCTATAGTATAACTAGGCTAATCATTAGTAAAGAGGGTTTTGGTAGCACCTTGGCATTGGAAAGATATATACTTGATAATAAATTGGTTTGCATCCTATTATAGGAACAATAATGACTAGAATGAGAGGGAGAGGATGGTGCGCTTAAAGGTAAATATGAGGATGGAGGAGGTGTGAGGATGGTGCGCTTAAAGGTAAATATGAGGATGGAGGAGGTGTGGTTGATATTGGATGCAACTAATTGGGAATGAGGATATCTATTAATTTTTATTTCAAGAGATAGGGCATGAAGGAATGCTTGGTCAATAGTGGTATTCTCAAATATAGTTGTCTCATTTTTAAAAATCAATAATAACCCATGATGAATATCAATGATAAATACTTCATCAATATTGCAAAAATGAAGTCAATTTTGAAGCCAGTTGAAACTTTAATAAACTATTTAATGGTATAATTGGAAGCCCACTAGAGTTAGCTAAAATCCCAAAAGAGTTGGTAGGTATTTTGGGGGTAAAACATCTTACACAAGGCTTGAAAAATTACATCCTAGGTAGAAATATGAATAATAGTGGAGCTCCTACTTGCTATGTGTTGATTTCAACGTATATTTTTGGAGATTAAGCATGGGATAGCCACTAAGCCACAACTACACCATCCAAATGATACTCAATGATTTGCATCATGTGTTCTTTAGACATATTTGGACGAGACTTGAAATAGGAATGTAGGCTATCAATCCAAGTATCTAACACTTCACCTTTCATCTGGTCACCATAGTTGGGTAGATTAATGTAAGTCTCTAGTTGAAGAATTGAAGTAGGATCCCTAGGTTTCCTATGTATGTCTTTAATGAGTATAAGTACCAATAGAATCAACATATTTGGAGCCTTGTGAGGAGGTATTACATGCACAATGATCTAAATGGAGATTTCTTTTTTCTTCACTAGGGTGAGAGGAAAAACTTATAGAATCCTAGAACAAGAACAATGTAGTGTGATTTTGGTGGGAACTAAACTAAATTAACCAATTAACATGTCAATGAGCATTGTTGTGAGGGAGCATATCCCCAAAAGTGATACAAAAGCTAAGAGAAAATTTCTTTGATACCAAATGATGTAAATTTAGCTTTCTAAATGAGATTTTGCAAACAACATAAAAAATAATAAAGAGAAAAAATTGATGAAGTGCGGAAATATCTCTGTGCTACCAATCATTTTTTGGCCCCATATGGCAAGCCATTCATATGAATACATAGATAAACTAAATTCCCTTCTTTGAGTATTCTATTTGTGACAATTGGTTATATAAGCTCTTCCAACTTTATGCGCCTAACACACCTAACTTGTTTTCTCCTCATTTGAGAAGCTCACTTTTATTCTCATGGTGAAGACTTTGGCATTGTGAATACTCTTCCCCACCTATAATATCACCTTTTTTGGTCAACTATGGAATGTCAAGTCAATCCATTCATTCGTGCTTGTCCCTTTTGTAGCACATGCAACCCTACTTATTAAAAGAAAGAGATATACAAGTCTTTACCCATTCCCTTTAGTCTACAAGTTTTTGAGTGGGTTTTATATGACCTTCCACAAGAATGATTACATCCATGTCATGGTCTGTCATTTTTCCAAGATGTCCCTTTTTATTCCCTACATAAAGACTACTTCAAATACCTAAACTACAAATTTTATTTTAGGCATGGTTGGTCTTACATTAACTTACCTCTTAATATTATTTGTAATTGTTATTTGCAATTTTTGAGTACATTCTAGAAAACAATATGGAAATTGTTAGGTTGTCAAATCAATTTCTCTATTATGTGTTACCCTTAAACCATTGGCCAAATTGGGGTGGTGAACCATTGCCATGTTCATGTCCTCTACATGCACTTCACTCGCAACAAACAATGGGACATATATCCACATGCCATACAACATATCTAAAAATTATTTATATCAATTATTCCACTAGTTTTTCACATTTTGAGGCATGTTATGGTTATTAACTTCTCATTCCATCTAAATTACTCAACACTTTCCAATATCCATCATTTTTCTACTAACTAAAGAGTAAAATACACCTCCTTTTGTGCATAAATTGACCCAAAATCAAGAGAATGTAACCACAATTATCTAAACATCCCAAGCATGTTATAAATATTTTCAATGTCCCCATTGAGTTCCCATGTTTCCTTCCAAGTTGGGGACCTTGTTTGGTTGCATCTCAATAAGCAACATTGAAGGCCATCATCATAATAAGAGAAGGCCACTTTGGTATCATCCATACACTATTATCCAACAAATAAATGAAAATGCTTATTGTCTATAGTTTCCTTCCCAACTTGGTATTTATACTGTTATGAATGTGTGAAATTCAAACTTTATAAACCTCACTTGTAAGAAGAAGAAGTTTAGCTCACTCATCCTATAGAGATTATTTCATCTTTCAAACAACCACTTGCCAAATACACTTTTTTTTTTAACCATGGTGTATTGGTAACACATTGGAGTATTCTAGGTGAGGCTTAGGATAAAATATTCCAACCGCCACTATAACGCCAAGACTATAACCAAACACCTGAAATTTAGATATACCAATAACTTATGACTTAGCAAGAGCAGAGACAACACCCAAGACACATTGTTAGATATTCATACTCACTCAATTAGGCACATTTCACATTGTTCTTGTCTTTGTTGGAAATTAGGGACAATTTCTTACTTAAGTGAATTGGGTTTCCAATTCTAGGTTTCTTTCCCTGATTTGGCTAAGAATGTGGGAACACATTCAAAACTAGATAGGGAGGCTCTGATGGATCATGAGGTCATATATCACAAAGAACATCCAACTTCATAATAATGTGCCTCTATATCTTCTCAAAGGACTTATATCCCTAGGTTCCTTAATTAATTAATATATTTAGATAATCCATGAATAGTTGTGCTTCAACCAATGTGCTATTATTTTTGACTTTGTCAATGTAAGCTTCTATAAGAGGATATTCACCAACGTGATGAAAATAAAAATTTGAGTTTATTTCTTCATTCTCTTTTTCATTATTTACAAAATCTCTTTTAGAAAGCTATCATTTACATCAAAATCATCATGCATTGGAGAAAGGAAAAATAATTCTCCTTCTCACTTCAAATGTGTTCAAGTAAACTATGTGGTTGCTTAGATTATTCTATGTGAACACACATAATAAAACATAATTTATTACACTTCATTATTATTTATTAGAGTGGATACCAATGCAAAAAAAATTAATAAGTCAACTATTTTAAAGGGCATAGTCTAACTAATAGACGAAATCGATTTTTTCATCAGAATTTGGCAATACAATTTTGAGCAATATTATAATTTTTTGTTGTTTAAAACACACTTGTAAATGCATAAATGGATTCAAAACCCTAAAAAACCCCCGAGGCTCATGAATTTTTCAAATTAAACAAATTAACCTATGATTCTTAAAAATATCTACTGGATTAGGGCAAAATTTACGAAAAAAAGTGCTTCGAAAAGGGCCATTTTGTCTATTACCTAGACTACACAATTTTAAAGGGTTAATAATATGGATGAAAATCCTCAAAATAGAATATCTTATTCTTTAATTTCTAAAATTCCAAAAGGGAAAAGAAAAAAATTTAATAAAATTACGAGATTTTGTTAAAATATTACAAAACAAAAGATGAAATATAACACATTGTTCACTAAAAGTTGAATAGAAGTAATTCTTGGAGAAAATCATGTGACGAAGATTTGAAACATACTACATTTTGGGTGAACACTTCACCCATCATCAGGAACAAGAAGCAATAAACTTAGGTGCGATAAAAGTTGAGCCTTGAATGGTGGAATGATTGCATATTTTTCATGTTCTATCATTTTTCCAAGATGTCCCTTCTTATTCCCTACATAAAGAATACTTCAACTACCGAAACTACATGTTTGTTTTTTAGGCAAGTTTGGTCTTAAATTAACTCACCTCTTAATATTATTTGTAATTGTGATTTTCATTTTTTGAGTACATTTTGGAAAACAATATGGTAATGGTTAGGTTGTCAGATCAATTTCTCTACTATGTGTTACCCTTAAACCAATGGCCAAATTGAGGTGGTGAATCATTTCCATGTTCATTACCTCTGCATGCACTTCACTCACAACAAACAATGTGACATATATCTACATGTGTTACAACATAGCGATAATTTCTTTATATCAATTATTCCACTACTTTTTTACCTTTTGAGGCATGTTATGGATATTAGCTTCTCATTCCTTGTGAATTACCCAACACTCTGCAACCTCCATCATTTTTCTACGAACTAAATAGAAAAACACACCTCTTTTTGTGCATGAATTGGCCCAAACTCATGAGTAGGTAACCAAAACCATCCAAACGTCCCAAGCATGTTGTAAATATTTTCAAGGTCCCCATTGAGTTCCCATGCCGCCTTCCAAGTTGGGGACCTTTTTTGGTTTCATATAGATAAGAAAAATTGAAGGGCATAATCATCATAATATGTAGCCTCTTTGGTATCATCCATATACTATTATCTAACAAATCAATGACAATTCTTTTTGGCTATAGCTTCCTTCCAAACTTGGTATTCATAATTTGATCAATATGGGAAATCAAAACTCTATAAACCTCACTTGTGAGAAGAAGAAGTTTAGCCGACTCATCCTATAGAGATTATTTCATCTTTAAACAACCACTTGTAAAAGACACTTTTTATTTTAACCATGGTGTATTGGTAACACATTGGAGTATTCTAGGTGAGGCTCAGGATCAAATCTTCCAACTACCACTATAAATCCAAGATTATAACCAAACAAACAAAATTTAGATATACCAGTAACTTATGACGTATTAAGAGAAGATACGACACCCAAGACACATTGTTAAATATTCATAATCACTACATTAGGAACATTTCACATCATTCCTATTATGTTGGGAATTAGGGATAGTTGCCTACTTAAGTGAAGTGGGTTTCCAATTCTAGGTTTCTTTCCTGCATCTGGTTGAGAATGTGCAGACACTTTCAAAACTAGACAGGGAGGCTTTGATGGATCATGAGGACATACATCACAAAGAACATGAAACTCCATAACAATGTGCCTCTCTAGCTTCTCAAACGACACATATCCCTAGTTCCTTAAATAATTAATATATTTAGATAATCCATGTATAGTTGTGCTTCAACCAATGTGTTAGTTATTTTTGACTTTGTCACTGTAAAATTATATAAGAGTATATTCACCAACATAATGAAAACAAAAAAAAAAGGGTTTCTTTATTCATTCTATTTTCTATTATTTACAAAATCTCTTTTAGCAAGCTATGATTTACATCAAAACCATTATGCATTGGAGAAGGGAAGAGTAATTCTCCTTCCAACATCAAATGTGTTCAAGTAAACTAGGTGGTTGCTTAGATTATTCTATGTGAACACACATAACAAAATAAAATTTATTACAATTCATTATATTTATTAGAGTGGATAGAAATGCAAAAAAAATAAATAAGTATTTTTTTTTAAAGGGCGTAGTCTAACTAATAAACGGAATGGATTTTTTTTTAATCGAAATTTAGAAATATAATTTTGAGCAAGATTGTGAATTTTTTTTGTTTAAATGGTTTGAATCAGACCATTATATTTTTTCTCATCCATCTCAATGCATTCAGAGTGGAACAAGTGGAGGAATTATCTCACGAGATTGTTTTTATTGACGGGATCTAGTTTGGCAAAACAAAGTTTGAAACCTTCGAGGAGCATTTTGAGGAATCAAACGAATTTTTTTTTTTTTTGGGGGGGGGGGGGGTAAAAATTTTCGTCTCTCATGCATCACCATTCCATACTCTTCTACACATATATATATTTCCAACGGTGCAAGAAGTGTGTCAATCGAAGTCAGTATGCAAAAGTTATGCCACCCAAACGTTGACCTTCCTATTTTCACACCTATAGTTTGGGAGGATGCCGTGTCAACCCCAATTATTCATGGGAAAGAGGCTAGCCACGTGTTTGTGATGTAAAATAATCTAGACAAGTCTATATTGTGACTCTATTTAAGAGTTGATGTTGTCAAACTTAACCACTAGTAGACTATCGGCTGTGTTATAACCGGGCCACTAGGAGGAAGAGGCATTCCATTCTTTTGAGAAAATTTTGTTCCATAGTTGAGAAAATATAGACAAGAGGGATAGGAGGTAGAGCATACAAAGAGAATTTGTGCACTATAGCAGCCCACAAGCTACATGCCTTACTTCTTTGTACCTGCAACCATATTTCTAGACATAGAAAGACAACAAAGCGACCTCACCTTCCAGTTGGGTTTTCTCTCGAAAGGGTTTCCGAGAGAGAATGTCTCCTGTCTTATGTGTGTGTGTGTGTAAGATTAATTTTTCATTCTCTACTTTTGTGCATAATTTACATTCACATGCATGCATTAATTATAGTTAAACTTATAGATCTATAAGTTTAATAAAGCTGTAATTGTGTAAAAATTTCAAAATTTTAATATATTATTATAAGATTTGTTGTGACGAAATGTCCAGTGTATTATCCACAAAATTTTATGAATCATTTGGTATCAAAGCAAGTTTCTTTGGGTATTTTTTGGAGATTGCAGGGATCTAGATTGGCGAGGCAAAGAATCATAAAACCCTAATCATGGATGACGAATTTGTAAATGAACTGCGTGTTCCCATAGAGGTGAGGTTTATGTGGTTAGAACAACAAGTCACCGATATCAACCATAATATAAGCTTCCTCATGGCGGCATTGAATAGAAAGCTGGGGATATTTGGAGAATATGGGGTTCAAATGTAGAGGACTAATCAAAATGGGGATCAGAAGACCAGGGAGAAACAAAGAACCAATATAAGAAAGGACTTGAAAAAGATCAACCTAGTTCATGTCATGAAATAATCACAGTCCCTATTTAAAATGGAAGAAAAAGTCAATATTAAGCTGTACCATGATGAGAATGATGATCTGAATCTAAACCACTGGTTGCAGCAATTGGAATTTTATTTAAACGTCCATTAGATCGAGGAAGGGAAAAAGATCTCATTTGTGCCACTTGAATTAGAGGGCCATGCATTGACTTGGTGAGAGATCCACACAAAATCCATGAGGTTGGAGGGAGAACCTCCAATGACTAAGTGGGAAGATTTCTAAACCCTCATTAATTCATAGTTTTATCCCATTGGGTATGTGGAGGATGGTGGATTCGATGGCATTACTTAAGGCAAAAGTAAGGCCAAAGCGTGCAGAAGTACACCACATAATTAAGGAAGATGGCTATAATTTCGGGTATCTCTCCAAAGAACCCAAATGTATTTCTTAAGTATTTTGGGGGTTTGCAATGCCATCTTCATGAAAAAGTGAAGTTATTAAAGCCCAAATCAATGGAAGAGGCTTGTGTACAGTTACAATACATGGAGAAAAGAGGCTTGAAGAGAGCACAACAAAGTGGATCGAAGAAGAAGGAGGAACAAAATGCTTCTAAGGAGGGGAAGATGTTATAGAGATATTTGGCCACTACAACCCCAATCACATATGTCCATAAACCAAGGGCTTATAAGCCTCTAAAAGTGTTGTTTCATACCCTAAGGGAACAAGGTCAGCTGATTACATCATTTCGCAAAAGTTCTCCTTGAAAAACTGCTCAGAACTGGTCAAAACTGGACCATCTCACCTGCTCCATGGTCAAGGTGCGATGCATCTCACCTATTGCATATGGGGGATGTGATGCATACTGAAAAGCCCTTCTATAGGGTGCGACGGGTGAGAGTAGACAAATGGCAGAGGCATTTTGCTAGGTGGAAACACAGAGAATCTTCTAGAAGCTGCTCATTTGACACTTGCCTCTCTGAATTCGCCCAGGGATGAGTAAGAGATCATGAAATATCCTAGTGGAACCAAGAACTATCAGTGAAATGACACTAATCAAAATCCCAAAAGCTGACTCACCCACCTGCAAATATCTATATATGGATTCCTCATCCTAGAGATCCAGAGGTTGGAATTCTGTATTTTGTAAGGAAGTACTATTGGTTTCTCTGTGAAACATCGTAGTGTTGGGTGATCTAGCTTTTCATGAGGTGAAGAGGGCTTTCATGCTGGGAGGATGGCACTGGGTCAAACCACTGGGTTGTAATCCTCTCTTCTACTACTTTTATTAATAAAGCTATTTGAGTTTTCCTCCATATTCTTGTATATTTCTGAATCTTGTATTGGTGTATGGTCAATATACATTTGATCCTATATTGTCTATGGTTGTATATCTCTATGCTTTGGTAGTATTATGTTGCTTTGACTCTACAAGTGTTCTTTGAAGTGGGACAAGTGAGGAAAGAGTGGCGAAGCTCTGTCAAAGGAGGGAGGAAACAAGCAAGGAGCCAAGCGAAAGACCGAGGTTGGTACTCTCTTCTTCTCTCTCATCTATCTCTCATAAAGGAAGATACAAGTAACTTTAGTTTGTTTGTTTCTAAGATAGCTACCTGTCTTAGCGGGACTAGATGCTTTGAATGGACACTAGTTTTCCCGGTAACAAAATGGCGACTCCACTGAGGAACGAATAGTTTGATTGCTAGTCATTGTTTTTTGCTTTATAAACTACAAACAGAGCTTGAAGTTAAGCTAGCTAGCCTTTGAACTGCTTTTTCTATGCAACTGCAAAGTATATCAACACTAATTCATTCAATCTCCGGGTTAGTTTATGGACTAAAAATTTGACTTGCAAACATCCTAAGTGCCTTGGTGGTAGCTCAAATAACCTCATTAGATCAGCCCCTATAATTTATGTTTACTGCCTATCATAAGCTTAGCTTAAACCCCTGAACTTAGCTGCAAACTGTGAACAAAAGCCAAGCTCAGTCTCGTCCCTGGACCATCACACTGTCTCCCATTGGCAACCTGGATGCATCGCACCTCCCATGTGTTGTAGGTGAGATGCATCCCTATTTCCCTGTGTTACAGGTGCGATGATTGAGTGAGACTGTTTCTACCTCCAGATTTTGATTTTCTCCTCATTATCTTTAGCTTTATTCAGTAGTTTTGCTGCCTGTGATCAGTATATCACTGTTGAAACTCTCTTCCTTTGCATTATTTAGGCTCCATTGATAAAGAATTGTGAATGTTTTTATGTATTTTTCATCATTTACAGTTCTCCTTTGCAAACAATAGCTTAATAGAACTGCCGTCTTTTGATTTGAAAGTGTCACAAGTGTCGTTTTCAGTCAAAGAAAAGAGTGTCGTAAAGTCTTCCTCTTGTAGATAGTCGATTGCACTTTTGCTATTGTATTTGATTTGGATCATCAATTCTTTGAAGTGTCGAAAGCAGTTTTCGAGTCGAAATTGAAAGTGTCGTCTTAGTCTTCCATTCGTTTTTTGAACAAGAAATTGCTAAAGTGTCGCTTTGAGAAAAGATAGTTCAGATATGTACTTAGTTTTCTTTTTGTCATTATCACATTAAGGAAACTGAAAAACAAATACATGCATGTGCATTTGCATTTAGACTGCATGTGGAAATTGATTTAGGATAGTGCATCTTAGTGTGTGCTCTCTGCTCTATGTTGAAATAATTTTACTTCTCTTTCCTTAGTAGCTAGGGTTTTCATTGCAAAAAGAAAGTAAACGACTGTTTATCATCTTAGATTGCATATTTATGAATTATATATATACATCACACGATGAACCTTAAAGGCAAACTTCTTAAGAAAGATCAACTGTAAAATAAACTTCAATGAACATAAAAACGCTTTGGAACCTAACACACAACATCTAAAAGTCTAGGCTAGAGACGTATTCTAGCGTCGTAAAGCTTGGTAACTATCATTTTCATCGTAGGTTGGGTGATTCCTCCTCTTTGATATAACAAGTGCCAGTATGGACTTGTGCTCCCATGTACCGTCGAGTATATATTGGGAGACCACAATAGGCTATATCCTTTATCCTTAGGAAGCCGTGTCTGCCACCCTATCGATCATAATGCACTGTACACAACATTCAGGAAGATTGACTGCCGTACGTAAAAAGTATTCTGCAGTTTTGCGATTGGTTTGGTAATCCCTCTGTCTAGATTTCCAGAGTAGTCACTTTCGTTCCTTTTCAAACTCCTTAAAAGAAAAGGTCCATTTGAGAACTTTTCACTTCAGGCTCATTAAAAATCAAAGGCGAATAGAGTCATCTTTAGCTTTTTCTCAACTCTTAAAAATTGAAAAATCAAGTTGTGTCAAAGCATCATAAAATTCATTTAATTCAAAATAACATTTTCCCATTTTTATTTTGAGTTGATAAATTAATCCGCAATCGTGGAAGAAAGTCAATCAAAACCCTGTCGTTCGCAGAGACTGATGAGTCAACTGTCTTTGACTCCAGAAACGAAACCATTATGGGCTAAGCAATCTCATCTAACTAGGTCAAAGTCTCCTAGTTTATTTGAAACTTGTGTTTCAACATCCTCAGAGACTCCAATTACTCCAACTATTTTTGGTATCCCTGTCTCTATAGAAGAAGTTCCGCAGTTAAAAGAGACATTAGAATTGATCCTAGTGTAATGGTAAACACTTCTATTTCTAAACCAGCTCCATCTAGGGCTGATTCAGAAGCTGTTGCCCCTCCAGCATCTATCGTTGCAGAGTATTTACCTTCTTTGGCACTAGAAATATTTTATGGACCTGACGGTCTATCTCTTCCACCTGGATTGATTGCTATGGAAGAGATTATGGAGGATGTTCCATCCAGTACTCCATTGCATTTTGGAACTGGGATCCACCTATATCCTTCTACTATAGAAGTTAGTCACCCTTCATCGCAAGTTCCTGTAGAATCGCTAGGAGATATTTTGGATAGACTCGATATGTTTGAACAAACATTGACATCTAGGGCTGTGTCATCCAATACAACAGCAACAGAACTTCCTGCTGCCACTCCGATAATGTTCACTGGTGTACCATCTATCCCAACTAGTTCTCAATTGCTAGATGGAGTCCACCTAGGGACTGTTTCGACGGTATGGTATGTTCCTATTTGTTCATTCGGAAACTTATTTGGAATTTCTTATGTTGAGTCTCAAAAAATTGATCCTTCATAACAGTATCAATTTGGGGTAGTCCAGTCTCCAAAGGCCAATTTTCCCTTTGAACACTGGATTGCTGCCATATGGGGGGCAATATGCCTTTTCATTGTCCCCCCTGGGAAAACAACCATATGAGAGTTCACAACAAAATTTGGGTCAAACTAGAATTGCATCTAGTGGTTGGGTACCAATATGGCCTCAATAGCCGAGAGTTGTATATTCAATGCAACAAAATCAACCAGTGTTGAACATTCCCACTACACCATCTATTATGATGTTGTCGCCAATACAAGTGCTACCTATTTTATGTCAACTTCCGGTCTCTCAGGTAGTAATACAATAGCCTCTTGTCTCCACGACTCAATCACAACCGCCGATTAGTGGCTCCTTAATTGAAACGACTCAGGCTCAAATAGGTACTATAACCCCTCATCTTGGTCAAACATCCAGTATTGGACAACGGCAAATGGTCTCGTAGCCATGGCTGGTGCAATATCAACAACCGCAATTCCAACAAGCTTACCGAAGACCTGAGCAACAAAGCTTTGTAGGTAATGGGCAGCCGTATATTCAAAACGGTTACAAACAATCATATTATAATGGTTATGCCCATCAACCTTATCAAAGTTATTAGCATCAAATACATTATGCTGGTATGCAAAAACCCACGGCTCAGGCAATCCCATCTTATCCTGGGTATGCTTCGCTAAACCTGAATCAACAATTGCCTTTTGTAGCAACTTTAGAATTACCAGATCTGAATTGGTTAACAAATGATCCAATTGTTTATGCCCCATGGTGGCTGGTGATTCCTCATAAACTCTCATCAGATATTCATAAATTCAATGGAAATTTGGGTGAAGACCCGTCGAATCATGTGATGACCTTTCATCTGTGGTGTTCGTCCAACACTCTTAATGATGATTCGATTAGGCTTCACCTTTTTCAGCGAACGTTAACTGGTCTGGTAGCAAAATGGTACATTGAATTACCTAGGGCTTCATACGATAACTTCAACACCCTCCCCACCACCTTTTTAACCCATTTTTAGTTACCAATAAGGTACGAAACGGGAACAGAGCTTCTTACCAATTTTAAGAAGACAACAACTACTCACATATATAATCATATTCATGAGTGGCGATGTCATCGTAGAATGGTAAAGAAATATGTTCTTGATCAGTTGTTAGTTGAATGGTTTATTAATTCATTATTAGCTTCTATTACAGAAGATGTGGCCAAGGGAGGAGTTATCACTAAAGAGAAAGTCATTGCTCGTGCACAATATCTAGACTTGATCTATACTCAGTTTGGCATGCTCTACGACAAAATTTTTGATGCTCCTAGACTAGAGTTTTCCATTCCTCCTCCTCGTAAATCGAACTAGGACTCTCATGCCGGTGACGACGTGATTGGTACCTCCAGTATGCAAATTGCAAAGGCCTCATCAGGTAAAGCCCTTGTAGTTTCTAGTAAAAAAGCAAATGACAAACTTCCTGCCTCAGAGATTAATGCCATGTCAACCGACAAAGGTAAAGAACCAAAGCAACCAGGGGGCAATAAGAAAAAGAAAGGGAAAAAGAAGAAACAAGATGATTCATCTCCTCGAAAATCTTTTGAAAACCCTTTTGGGCAAAAGAAACCTGGTCGGCCATGTCTCATATGCGACGAAGACCATTGGACGAGAGATTGTCTGCATAAAATTGAGATTAAGAAGTTCTTTAAGAGTTTAAAAACCTTAGCGGTATTGATTGACCCGTTTCCAAACCCAGAAACCAATCTGGTCGCTAGCGACAATGCTTCTCCATCCCAAGTGCTTATGTTTTCCATTTCGAAATTGAAAAATGATGCTTTGATATCAACAAGGAATAAATATTACGGGAATCCACAGCTGTCTAACAACAAGGTTGTAGATCAACCAAGTAGTTCGATAACAACTTCAACCGAAGTTATGCCACCCATCATTCCTGAGCTAACAATAAATCTGCCAAAGGGAGTAGTACACAAATCAACATTTAATCCTCATGCTCGAGCAACAGAAAATTATTATATTGTAGAGAATCTAGCCCAATCGCCATCCGCTATGTCGACACTTGAAGTACTACAAAATTGCCCCTCCCAAAGGAAGGCTTTATTATCAACAATGGGTGGGATTGACCCAGCGGATTCCAATCTTGTGGCATGAACCTCAGTTACCAGCTCAACTCATTTTCCTCATCCAAGTGAAATCCCTCAACAAAACTGTTCATCAAACAATTATTGATGAGGGGGCATCGACATGCATTATGTCAATGAGTTGCTGGAAAAATTTAGGCTCACCACCTTTGTTGCAATCGTAAACGATGTTAAAAGCATTCGATGAACAAACATACACCCTGTATGGGATCTTAAGTAACTTGCAAGTTGAATTGGTGGGTAAGACGGTAGAAATTGACGTTGAATTTATTGATGGAAACCTTGATTACAAAATCCTACTGGGAAGGCCCTGGAATTATTCTATGGCTGCTGTTGTGTCAACTTATTTTAGAAAGATTGAATTTCCCTAAGGGCTTGCTAAAACATAGCGACAAGTTTGCCTGAAGGGCAAATTATAGAACAAGCATATGTTATCCTCCTCAAGCTTGACAAAAATAAAGAGGCACTGGTCAAAAATGACTGGGGAAAAATTGGGAAGAAAACTTGAAGAACTTTATTGGTAGTAGGTTGCTCTTGAACATGACACTTTCACTCCATCACCATGATTGGGTCGGGTTGGGTTATTCCGTTCACTGGTCATATCACCAATGGTCCTCTGTACCATCCATTTTTGGGGTTAATGCTAGCAATCCATTTTCAGTGTCGCCAATATGTTCAAGAGAAGTCGCTCAGAGAATTCACCAACCCAGCTTATGCCTCATCCGCTGCAATACCTTCATACTCCATTCTTTCATGACTACCACCCTGAACCTTGTATCATCAGATCTTTTTCACCTCCACAAAATCATTTGCTCCATTCTGTGTCGTAGATGTGGGATTCATTAAGGCCCTCCTATGACGGGTCACTGCTTGTCGACATTAGCTCATTATCCAAGAAGTCGACTTAGGAATGACCCTTTCAGTACTTTGAAGCTTGCATGCCTCAATGGTAAGTTTCTCACTTCCGGCGACAGGTTTACATCAATGGCCTTTGACCGAAAGATTTTACGTGGCATTTGAAATTGACTCATGTATTCACGCCACGTGAATTGTATTGCAATACCTTTAGGGTCATTATCGTTATTAGTGATTCCTCTGACGCCTATTAACAATTTACATCATTGGCTAGTAATCAAGTGATGTCTTTCCATGTTCGACACTAGAACATCTTTTCACATGGATCGACTTGTACTCCAGGCAAAGATTGAATGGGTTTGAACACCCCGAATCTAGTTTCATCCATTCGGGCTACGATTTATTTAGGAAAATAAAGACATCAATTGTACATCATAGCTGCACAAATAATCATCCAAGCTAAGGAATGATGGCTCTACCAGAACCATCAGTCCGCCACATAGACGATTGTTTGTCCTATGTACATGAAAATGAGATTATAAAGCCGAGCATGGGAATGCTCGCCTCAGCTAGATCATGAAAATATTATGAAGATAATGTATTGTATTGTATCTTATTACAGGTCACCTTCTAGTTTGAAAAACCTCGGATCCTCATGATAAAGCATTTCACCCGACATCAGAAGATTTACGACCTCATGCTTTAGGGGGCAACTGTTATAGACATATTTGGGCACTGTGACCCCAATCACATATGTCCATAAACTAAGGTCTTCTAAGCCCCTAAAAGTGTTGTTTCATACCCTAAAGGAACATGTCAGCTGATTACATCATTTCCAAGAAGTTCTCCCTGAAAAACTGCTCAGAACTAGTCAAAACTGGACCATCTCACCTGCTCCATGGTCAAGGTGTGATGCATCTCACCTATTGCACATGGGGGTTGTGATACATACTGAAAAGCCCTTCTGTAGGGTGCGATGGGCGAGAGTAGACAAATGGCAGAGGCAGTTTTCTAGGTGGAAACCGAGAGAATCTTCTAGAAACTGCTCATTTGACACTTGCCTCTCTGAATTCACTCAGGGATGAGTCAGAGATCATGAAATCTCCAAGTGGAGCCAAGAACTATCAGTGAAATGACACTAATCAAAATCCCAGAGGCTAACTCACCCACCTGCAAATATCTATATATGGATCCCTCATCCTGGAGATCCAGAGGTTGGAATTTTGTATTTTGTAAGGGAGTGTTGTTGGTTTCTCTGTGAAACATCATAGTGTTGGGTGATATAGCTTTTCATGAGGTGAAGAGGGCTTTCATGCTGGGAGGATGGCGCCAGGTCAGACCACTGGGTTGTAATCCTCTCTTCTATTACTTTTATCAATAAAGCTATTTGAGTTTTCCTCCATATTCTTGTATATTGCTGAATCTTGTATTGGTGTATGCATTCGTATGGTCAATATACATCTAATCCTATATTGTTTATGATTATAGATCTCTATGTTTTGATGGTATTATGTTGCTTTGACTCTATAGGTGTTCTTTGAAGCGGGACAAGTGACAAAAGAGTGGCGAACTCTATCAAAGGAGGGAGGAAACAAGGAAGGAGCCAAGTGAAAGACTGAGGTTGGTACTCTCTGCTTCTCTCTCATCTATCTCTCATAAAGAAAGACACAAGTAACTTTCGTTTGTTTTTTTCTAAGATAGCTACCCATCTTAGTGGGACTAGCAGCTCTGAATGGACACTAGTTTTCCTGATAACATAAGAAGAAGCAAAAAGGGGCAAAGATAAGGAGACAAGAACCATAGCACAGTAGTGAAAATATATTAGAAACCACTGTAACCACTGCAACATCAATGGCCATAAAGAGGAAAAATGTTGGAAGTTTCATGTAGAGCTAAACCTGAAGAACAAGAAGAAATATAACAAGAAGAAGAATGTCATGGCCACTGATTCGGGCAACCAAGTAAATCAACTCATATGTGGATGAGAAGATCATCTGTATGTCAATACAAAAGGAGGTGAATTTGAGTAGCCTTTAGCAATAGGAAGAGAAATAAATGAACAAACTCTTCCATATAAATATACAAGTCAAGAAGACAAAGATTGATTCTCTATTCGACTGAGGATCACAGGTGAATCTCATTGCAATAGAGCTAGTCAAGAAGTTGGGGTTGGAAGTTCATGATCATCCAAACACATATCCATTGGGATGGGTAAATAAGGATGCAAAGTTGAAGGTAAAAAAAGAAATTAAAATTAGGTTTGCTATCAGTGCTCACTTTATTGATGAAGTAGACCTAGATGTTTTGGAGTCCATTCATGTACATGCATGATGCAATATTCATGAGGAAAGCCAACCAATATCAGCTCGTCAAGGATGGAAATTTTTTCATCGTCGACGCAGACAAAGGAAAGTTGAAAATATCACTAGTAAGTGCCAACCAAGCCTATAAATTGATCAGTTCCAGTAAGAAGTATGTTTTATTGTTCTTAAGAGAAATTCAATTTGCAGAAGAGTCAATAAGAAGCAAGGCATTCTTGGAGGGGTGTACTAAAAAAAACAATTGGATGAGTTATTACAAGCATACAAGGATGTGTTCAAAGAGCCTAAAGGGTTACCACCTAAGAGAGAAGTGGATAATGAGATACAACTATTGCTAGACTCCCCATTGCCAAATATTGGGATGTATAGGCCATCTGTTATAAAAGAAAGTGAGGTGAAGAAACAATTACAAAAACTGATGGAACAAGGTGTCATTCGATTGAGTACATCACCATGTCGGTTACCCATCATCATTGTGCCAAATAAGGATAAGACTTGGCAGATGTGTATAGATTATAGGGCGTTGAACAAAATCACGCTAAAGAACATATACCCCCTACCCAGGATAGATGATTTGTTGGATCAGTTGCAACAAGCAAAATACTTCAACAAGATGGACTTAAAGTCTAGATATCACAAGGTTAGGGTCAAAGAAGAAGATACATGTAAGACCGCCTTCAAAACAAGGCAACGTTTGTATGAGTGGTTAGTTATGTCGTTTGGCCTATGTAATGCACCAACTACATTTATGAGATTAATGAATGATGTACTGTGCCATTTGGCATTACAAGTGGACGGGGTTCTTACAACAATTTCATTTGGTGATGAAGTATAGGAAGCGAAACACAAACAATTTGGCTGACATGCTTCCAAGGCCATCCACATCAAATATTACAACTTTAGGGACTCTTATGCACATGGATACATTCACCCATGATGCATATAGAGAGGCATATTCATAGGATGAGAACTTCAAGGAGGTGTATAACCAACTGCAGAGTTAGAGTCATGTGCATAATGGCAACAACACTGTTGACCACCATCTCTAGGATGGGTTACTCTATAGGTTGGATAAGTTATGTGTTCCTAAAGGTGAGCGATTGTAGCTGATTAGAGAGGCTCACACCTCCAAGTTTGAATGGCGCATTGGTGTAGGGAAGATGATGGCTAAATTGCACAGGTGTGTGTATTGGCCCAAGATGCAAGAGCATGTAGCTAGGTTCATAAGAGGATGCATGCTTTGTTATACCAACAAAACTAACAACATGAAACAGGGTATATAACATACTTTACATGTACCTATTCATCCTTGGAAAAGCATTTCCATGGAATTTGTGGGAGGTTTACTGAAAAAAAAGAAGGAACATGACTACCTATTTGTGGTAGTTGACAAGTTCAACAAGATGCGTGTTCTTATGTGCTATAAAAAGACCATAAGTGGGAAAGAAGCAACAAACGTGTTCTTTGGATAGGTATGGGCACACTTTGGGATACCAAGGAGCATCATTTTAGACATGAATACAATATTTCTCAATGCGTTCTAGACTACATTGTGGAAGTTGGACAAGAATTTGAAGAGATTTACAACATTCCATCCACAGACATATGGGCAGACAAATGTAGTCAACAAGAATTTGGTGCAACTTCCAAGGGGATACAACTAGAAGCATCTGAAGACTTGGGATGAAAATATAGTATATATACAACATTCTTACAATAGAGAAATCCGAACTTCTACAATAAAGTCCTCATTTGAAACTTGTTTTGGATACTTACCACCTTCACCTTTGGATATTGCATATGGGTAGCAAGGAGGAGTGAGGGAAGATCTTACAGGAGATGGTTTGAGGGTTGAAAATTTTATATAGAAGACCAAGAATATTCATCTATAGGTACAAGACACACTGCAGAAGTCATAGGAGACGTTTAAGGCTAGGCATGTTCAACGCAGAATAAAGAAATCATTCAAGGTGGGAGACAGAGTATGGTTACAATTGAATAAGGAGAGGTTGTAGGGGCCTAGTAAGAAAATCAAGGCTCTGAGGTAAGGTCCCTTTGAGATACTAGAAATGGTGGGTGATAATGCCTATTGACTCAGTTTACCACAATATATGCTCATTTACTCAGTTGTGAATGTAGATAATTTGAAACTCTATGAGCCTTCCATGCCAACATGTCCTACCTTCTATGGAGGATTTGACACCAAATTCTCAAGAAAAATTGACAAAAGATACAATTTTGAAGAAGAGGTCCAAAACTACAAGACATGCATAGCATGACCTTTGACAGATTGGATTGAAGGGACAACTTCGAGGCAAAGCTAAATGGTATACCAGAGAGAAGGTGGAGGAAAAATTTCCTCACCTCATTTAGTAAAACCTTTTTGGGAGCAAAAGCCTCCCAAAATGGGGATATGTGGTCCAGATTGGATCATTATTTTTTTTCATCCATCTCGATGCATTTGGAGTGGAAAAAGAGGAGGAATCAAATCACATGATTGTTTTTATCATTGGGACCTAGTTTGGCAAAACGGGGTTTGAAACCTTCTGGGAGTGTTTTGAGGCATCAAACAACGTTTTTTGGGTGTTAAAAATTTGTCACCAAGGTGCATCACCATTTCATGCTATTATACACAAAGATATTTCCAACGACACAAAGTGCGTCAATCAGAGTCTGTATGCAAAAGTTATGCCACTTAGAAGTTGACCTTCCTATTTTCACACCTATAGTTCGGGAGGATGTTGCATCAACCCCCATTATTCATGGAAAATGTGATAGCCACATGTTTATGATATAAAAGACTCTAGAAGATTCTATATTGTAACTCTATTTAAGAGTTGATGTTGTCAAAATTAACCACTAGCAGGCTAGCGGGATGTGTTATAACTGGGCCACTAGGAGGAAGAGGCATTCCATTCTTTTGAGAGAATTTTGTTCCATATATGAGCAAAGATAGCCAAGAGGGATAGGAGGTAGAGAAAACAGAGAGGATTTGTACACTGTAGTAGCCAACGGGCCGTTGGACTTACCTCTTTGTACCTGCCTCCGTATTTCCAGACAGAGAAAGAGAACAAAGCGACCTCGCCTTCCAGCTAGCTTTTCTCTGGAAAGGGTTTCCAAGATAGCATGTCTTGTGTCTTATGTCAGTGTGTAAGATTATTTTGTCGTTCTCTATTTTTATGCATAATTTCCATTCACATGCATGCACTAATTACAATTAAATTTACAGATCTAGAAGTTTAATAAAAATGTAAGTGTGTAAAAAATTTAGAGTTTTAATATATTATTATGAGATCTATTGTGATGAACTGTCTAGTGGAATTTCCACGACAATTTATGGATCATTAAAGTGCACTTGTAAATGCATAAATGAATTCAA
Organism: Pinus taeda; assembly: GCA_000404065.3. Lineage (NCBI taxonomy): Eukaryota > Viridiplantae > Streptophyta > Pinopsida > Pinales > Pinaceae > Pinus > Pinus taeda. Next base: position 114,354 of record APFE031395119.1, read on the forward strand.
TGCCATGAAAAACACTCGAGGCTCACAATTTTTTCAAAATAAATAACCTAACTTATGATTCTTAAATTATCTATTGGATTTTGGGCAAAATTTACCAGAAAAAGTGCTTTGAAAAGGACCATTTTGTCTATTAGCTAGACTACACGATTTTAAAGGTTTAATAATATGGGTCAAAATCCTCAAAATAGAACATCTTCTTCTTGAAATTCAAAAATTCCAAAAGGGAAAAGAAAATAATTTAATGAGATTATGAGATTTTGTTCAAATATTACAAGACGAAAGATGAAATATAACACGTTGTTGACTAAAAGTTGAATTGAAGTAATTTCTAGAGAAAATTGTGTGATGAAGATTTGAAACGTCTGGCATTTCAGGTGAACACTTCACCCCTCATTAGGAACAAGAAGCAATAAACTTATGTGCAATAAAAGTTGAGTGTTGTGTGTGTGTGTGTGTGTGTGTTCATAAGCACCACGGAAACATTAGGATAATTTTGAGGTCTAAAATGGGCCTCCTAAGGAAATTATAAAATACTCATGGAAATAATAAAATAATATTATATTACACCATCAAATTTTAGAGGGAAAAAAGAAAAAACTAGTTATTACACCATCAAATTTTAGAGGGAAAAAAGAAAAAACTAGTTTTTCAACTCATATTTTCAACTTATCTCCCTATGTGTTTACTTAAATTTCGAGTGAAAACACTTGTTGGATGAAATTTTTTATTCCTCATCCATGGAGTACCCATGTTCCATACTTTTGATGGACCCTGCTACACGAAAAATGAGAAATGCATGAAAAACGTGATTGCAATCACATTTTTTCATGTATTTCTCATTTTCCATGTAGCAGGGTCCATCGAAAGTATGCAAAATGGGTACTCGTTGGATGAGGAATTAGATTTTTCATCCAATAAGTACTCCCTCTTGAAATTTGAGTAAAACCTTAGGGAGATAAGTTGAAAATACGAGTTGAATAAGTAGTTTTATTATTTTATTAATTTTTAATCTTTTTATTTATTTACTCCAAAAATGGTGAGTAATCCCCCATGGTTGACATCATCATATTGAATCCAATTGGTTCTTATAAAGTTTATTTTGGTTGTACATTTTTCTTAGGAGGCCCATTTTAGACCTCAAAATTCCCCTAATGATGCGTAATCATGAAATTTTTGGGCTTTATCGAAGTGATTCATAATTAAAAATATTCCTTGGTAATGAAAAATGGTCAACATCATGATTAGTAAGTGGCTCTGGTAGGGTATCATGGTGTACTCGTATTAACTTTAGTTGTCAAATTAGTCAAAAAAAGATTACAACCATATCAGCGTTGAGAACACTAATTTCAACATCCATGAGCACAATCCTAATACAACTAATCTTGTACACATTCTAGAGTAGTATCAAAGGGGCTTCTTAGATTATCTGTTGGGTCCATACACTTAGTGAGGGGCTTCAACATTAAGTTTATCAAACACCCATGCATACTTGAACAACCTCTTGTTCATCTTAGCAACTTCCCTCTCAAAATGTTCTGTCACATGTTTGTAAATAGTGCTAATGAACTTAGAAATAAGATGGCTAGAAATGAAAATGTTGAAACAATATAATGCTTCTTGGCTCAATTCATTACTATGTACCAAAAATATGTGGGGGAAACTAATTGGCGTGTAATGGTCATGTTGAAAAACTAATGCAAATTTTTTAAGATGTCAGGAAATTATGGAAGGATAGAATATTAATGTGTGATAGAGGAAGAAAATTTAGGTGGCAAGTGAAAAATTCTAGGAATAAGGATTGGTGAAGCAAATTTCAGTTGTAAGAGCCAATTTCTAGGAATAGGGATGGATTAGTGGCAAGAGTTGACTGGCAAGTGTTAAAGTCAATATAAAATGTAGTTGAAGGAGAATTCACATTGTATGATCAAAATGGATATTTTATGTAAGCATAATAGAGACAACGACGATTTTTTAAACAATGGTATTGTTAAGGTTTTCCATCAAAATAAAGTCTATCAAGATAGTAATTAAAGTCAAGTTTATTTGTATGCTTATATGAAATATGAATGATCATTGAAGCAAGAACTGTTGGATTTTAAGCACAATCACGTGATCTAATTGTGAAAAGAATACTAGACTAGCTACTTGCAAAATAAGAAAGAAGATGGAATAAAACCGTTGAGAAATTGACTGATGAACCAAGGAGACAACTAGAATTACACATAAAATTTTATGATGTACTATTGTTTAACATGAATATATATAGAGTCTGTAGAAGGAAGAGCTAATTCAAATTAGGTTGGGATTCTAAAAGCATACACTCAACAAAATACAAAATCACTTTCCCTAGTTGGAAAGTAAGTCAATATTAGACTAGAGACCCAAAATTAGAAAAATATCCAATAATGGAGTGAAAGAGAAGTAAGTGGAGTTAAAAATTAGCTAGAATTGATTAATAAATCTCACATGAAAAAAACTAACAACACGGGTGGGACTACTTGCAAATCGATTCCAATCAACAAAACTTGAGAGGTCAGAGTTAGTGTTGGGACTTGCTTTCATATTGCTTGCATCCTGCTACACTACATGCGTATGGGTGATGCCTCCAGATATTTGAACATGAGTGGAAGTTAAACTCTAAAATAGGACTAAAATTCAACTAAGAAAGGGAGGAGAGAGAAAAATGGTGGCAAATTGCTAAAAATTAGGGAGGAATTATGCATCACAATAGTCACGCCTATGCACGAGGGAATGCACATTAATGTAATGGAAATATCCATGTCATTCTCTAACCAATGTCTTGTCAGTGCCATGTGTCATTCTAGGCAGAACCCTCTACTAAAAATAGAAAACCCTAAAAAATAGAAAATGTACCAAATGATAGGGAACATTTAGTAGTGAATGCAAAGTGGTCATATGTGCCCCTATTGATGTCTATAAGAGGGTATAATGATGGAAAACATGTAGGTTTTGATGAGGTACCGATGAACAAATCAACATAATGTGCCCCAAAACCTCCCTTAAGCCCAATCAAGAAGTGTCAAGTATGCTAGTGAACAAGTGTTAGCAGTTTTCAACCATGTTAGGTACTCATGAAAAAAATTATGTAAGACATAATATGGGAAGAGTAAGGTAAATAGGGAAAACCTAGTAGGAAGAAAACCAACCCTCAAAATATAATGGATACTATGTCATCTATGCAATTGCTATGAAGAAGGATGGTGTTGCTAATAAACCCCATCATGAATATTTTCTCGGATATGTCCTATTTGATCATATGAAAATCCTTTTTCTGCTATTTGAGCCTTTTACTTGCTAAGAATAGAAATGCACTCTCCTGGAGTACCAACTAGTTGACTAGCTAATTGTAGGGTATGATGTGGTGTTTGTAGCATGCGATATAGATCTATAATTGGTTTTTTATGGACTTCTAATTCATATCCTAAAATCTAATTAGAAATATAATCCACAGAGTATGCAAAATTGTCTTGAAGATCTCCCTCAAAATGAGGTGTTGGAGAAGCTAATGTAGTAAGAATAAAGATCGATGAAGAAAATTTTGTTGGTGTCAATTTCAAGGAATAAGGATAGGTCAGTGACAGGAGTTGGGTTGAAAGTTTCAAATTCAATATAAAATTAAATTGAAGGAGAATTCACATTGTATGAACAAATGGATATTTGATCTAAGCATAATAGAGACAACCATGATGGTTTAAACAATGATATGATTAAGGTTTTCCATCAAAATAAAGTCTATCAACATAGTAATTAAATTCAAGTTTATTTGTATGCTTATTTGAAATATGAATGATAATTGAAGTGAAAAATGTTGTATTTTAAGCACTATCACATGATCTAATTGTGAAAAAGAATACTAGACTAGCTACTTGCAAAACAAGAAAGAAGAGAGAATACAATTGTCAAGAAGTCGACTAATGAACAAAGGAGAAAAATAGAATTACTCATAACATCTGATGATGTATTGTAGTTTAATATGAATATAATATATAGACTCTCCAAAAGGAAGAGCTAATTCAAATTAGGTTGGAATTCTAAGAGCATACACTCAACAATCAACAAACAACAAAAACACTTTCCTTGGTTAGCAAGTAAGTCAAAATTAGACTGGAGACCCAAAATTAGAAAATAATGCAATAATGGAGTGAGATAGAAGCGAGGGGAGTTAAAAATTAGTTAGAATTTATTAATAACTCTCACATGAAAAATAACTAACAAGTTAAACTCAAAATTAGGAATAAAAGTCAACTAAGAAAGGGGGAGAGAAAAATGGTGGCAAATTGCTAAAACTTAGGGAGGAAATTTGCATTCATAATAGGAATTGCTATGCATGAGGGAATGCAAATTAATTTAATGGAAGTATCCATGTCATCCTTCGACCAGTGTCTAGTCAGTGCCACATGTCATCCTAGGTATCACCCCTACTAAAAAAAGAAAACCCTCAAAATTAGAAAATGTTTCAAATGATAGGGAACATATAGTGGTGAATGAAAAGTGGTCATATGTGCCCCCAATATGAATATAAGAGGGTATAATGAAGGAAAAAATATATTCCTTGATGAGGTATCGATGAACTACTGAGCATAATATACCCCAACACCTCCCTTAAGCTCAATTGAGAAGCATCAAGTATGATAATGAATGAATCTTGACAACTTTTAGCCATGTTAGGTACTCACGTACAAAAACTATGTAAAAATTATTAGTGAGTACCAAATATTTGAAGCTATTTTAGGTACCCAAAACAAATTATGCAAGACATAATATGGGAAGAGTAAGGTAAAGAGGGAAAACCAAATAGGAAGAAACCCCCCCTCATAATATAATGGATACTATGTCATCTATGCAATTACTAAAGAAGGATGGTGTTGTTGATAAACCACGTCATTTATATGTCCTCAGATATGTCCTAAACTATCATATGAGAATAATTTTTCTGCTATTTGATCCTTTTACTTGCCAATGATGGCAATGAAATCTCGTGGAGTACCAAAAAATTGAAAACTAGTTCTTTGTGACTTGACAATTTCACCAGCTAACTAACTTTCTAACTATAGGGTATGGCATGTTGTTTTTAGCATGTGTTCTAGATATATAATTGGATTTTGATGGGATTCTAAGTGAGATCCTAAAATGTAATTATAAATATGATCCGAAGGGTATGCAAAATGATCTTGAAGATCTCCCTCAAAATGAGGAGTTGGAGAAGCTAATGTAGTAGGAATAAGGATTGATGAAGCAAATTTTTGGTGGTAAGTGTCAATTTATAGGAATAAGGATGGATTAGTAGTAGGAGTTTTGGGGTAAGTGTAAAAGTCAATATAATTGCAATTTAAGGAGAATTCAGATCATATGAACAAATGGATATTTGATCTAAGCATAATAGAGACAACCATGATTTTTTAAACAATGGTATGCTTAAGGTTTCCCATCAAAATAAAGTTCATCAACATAGTAACTAAAGTATAGTTTATTTGAATTCTTATTTGAAATATATTGACCATTGAAGTGAGAAGTATTGGATTTTAAGCACAATCACATGATCTACCTGTGAAAAAAATACTAGACTAACTACATACAAAACAAGAAAGAAGAGAGAATAAAACTATTGAGAAATTGACTGATGAACCAAGGAGAAAACTAGAATTACTCATAAAATATGATAATGTATTATTTTTTAACATGAATATGATATATATAATATCCATAAGGAAGAACTAATTCAAACAGGTTGGGATTCCAAGAGCATATACTCATGGAACTATAAAAGCACTTTCTGTAGTTGGCAAGTAAGTCAAAATTAGATTGGATACCCAAAATTAGAAAAATATCCAATAATAGAGTGAGTTAGAAGTAGTTGGATTTAAAAAATACTTAAAATTAATAAAAAATCTCACATGAAAAAAACTATTGATTTAAACTCTAAAATAGGACTAAAAGTCAACTAAGAAAGGAAGGAGAGAGAAAAATGATGGAAAATTGCTAAAAATTAGGGGGGAATTATGCATTCACAATAGGGATGCATATGAATGAGGGAATGCACATTATTGTAATGGAAGTATTCATGTATTCCTATGAATAGTTTCTAGTTAGTGCAACATGTCATCCTAGGTAGCACCCCCTACTAAAAATAGAAAACCCTAAAAAATAGAAAAATGTGCCAAATGATAGGGAACACTTAGTAGTGAATGAAAAGTGGTCATATGTGCTTCTACTAATGTATATAATATGGTATAGTGATGGCCAATATGTAGGCTTTGATGATGTATTGATGAAATGCTAAGCATAATGTACTCCAACACCTCCCTTAAGCCCAATCGAGAAGCGCCAAGTATCATAGTAATCAAATCTTGGCAATTTTCAGCCATGTTAGGTACTCATGTACATAATTATGTAAAAAAAATAGTGAGTCCTGAAAATTTTCAGCTATTTTAGGTACTCATAAAACAATTTATGCATAACATAATATGAGAATAATAAGGTAAATAGGGAAAACCTAGTAGGAAGAAAACCAACCCTCAAAATATAATGGATAAAGTCATCTATGCAGTTGCTATGAAGAAGGATGGTGTTGCTGATCAACCCCATCATGAATATGTCCTCAGATATGTCCTATATCACCATATGATAATCCCTCTTTTTCTATCCGAGCCTTGTACTTTCTAACAATAACAACTAAATCTCGCAGAGTACCAAAAAATTGAAAACTAGTTCTCTGTGACTTGACAATTTCACTAACTAGCTAACTAACTAATTGTAGGGTGTGATATGTTGTTTTTAGCATGCGATATAGATCTATAATTGGTTTTTGGTGGACTTCTAAATCAGATCCTAAAATCCAATTATAAATCTGATCCAAAAATTATGCAAAACAATCTTGAATATCTCCCTCAAAATGAGGTGTTGGAGAAGCTAATGTAGTAGGACTAGTGCAAGTTATCAAAGAATAATGCTTTGATGTCGCAATATTATTATAGGAACTTAAGTTTAAAATCCATTTATTAGATGATGAAGCAATGATAATCAAATTATTATCCATACCTTGATCCTTTCATGGATTTCCTTTAGTCTTCTTCTTGACATTGTTTGGAATGTAGTCATTTAGATTATGTTGTTGAAGTATTTTAGACATTAAATCAATTGTATTCACCATACAAGAAATCTTTATATGTAATCCCTTGTTGTCTTACTTTCACTTTGTTCTCTCATTCTTCTATTTTTCTCCGTCAAGAATCTTTGTCTCGTTATTATATTGAGATCTTTCTCCCTCTATTTGATCAAGATCCCTTATTTTCTACTCTCCTTTCTTGTTATCATCATTCAATTAAAGTGCATAGGGTGTGAAGCACTTAGGATTCCCAATGTGTATGAGATTATTCTGCTCATGTATTAAGGAATAAATGAAATAATCCAAATATTGGATCTTCCAATTCTTACCCATAGAGAGTTTAGTAGTACGGAAAGAAGAGATAAAGAGAAGATATTGATGACCTAGTTTATAAAATATAGAAAGGATAAGTTGTTCCTCCTTCCTCTCCATGCTACAATATTCTAGACTAATCAACTGATTCTATATTTGATGTCCTCTCAACTCATCTTGCATGCCAAATAATCCCCCTAGTTCTATCCAAAATTCATTAGGTATTGAGCAGGACTCAACATGAAATAGTAGGTCAGGGAAGATACAAAAACAAAGTATCCCATATGTTTCATCTATCATGTTGAAGTATTTTTATGTCTTACTGGCTAATGAGGTTCAATTTCAGTTCCATTTTAATTCTTTAGAGTCCCTTACTATGCAAAAATAGAAGTATCTTTGGTTTCTAGTCAAAGTAATTGAAAGGAGTGAGGATCATTGTGAGCTACTCCATTCTTTGTGGGTTATTATAATATTGGAAATCTACAATAACATCTCAATAATTTTCACAAACTCACTTATGATTTAATACAATGTTGGATTTTAAGCACAATCACTAGATCTAAGTGTGAAAAAATACTAAACTAGCTACTTGCAAAATAAGAAAGAAGACTGAATAAAACTACTGAGAAATTGACTAATGAACCAAGGAGAAAAATTAAAATACTCATAAAATATGACGATGTATTAGTGCTGAACAGGAATACAATGTATAGATTCTCTAGTAATAATAACTAATTCAAATTAGGATGGGATTCCAAGAGAGTGCACTCAATTAACTACAAAATTATTTTCCCTAGTTGGCAAGTAAGTCAAAATTATATTGGTAGACACAAAATTAGCAAAATATCCAATAATTAATTGAACTGGAAGCAAGTGGAGTTAGAAATTAGTTAGAATTGAATGATAACTCTCACATGCAAAAATCTATCCAGTTAAACTCCAGAATAGGAGTAAAAGTCAACTAACAAAGGGAGGAGAGAGAAAAATGGTGGATAATTGCTAAAAATTAGGGAGGACTTGCACATTCACAATAGGAAGGCATATGCATGAGGGAGTGTGAATTAATAGAGTTGAATTAGCCATGTAATCCACCAACCATTGTCTATTTAGTGCCACATGTGCCAAACGATAGGGTATGTCTAGTCACGAAAGAAAAGTGCTCATATGTGCCCCTAATAATGTATAGAAGAGGGTATAATGATGGCAAGAGTGTAGGTTCTAATGGGGTCTTGATGAATAGTGTTTAATGTACCCCAATAAGAAGGAGTGTAGTTTAAGCTTGTTTCCAAACACAAGCAACATGGCTTTTAGGATTCATGAATCACAATGAACTTTCCTATAGATGACATATCTAATACTTGTTTTGAAAGGAACCACCACAAGCTACTGATAAGGAATACAATTTCACTTTTTGCATTGGAATTTATTTCATATAGCTAATTACAAAATCTATCATTATTTTCCTTAAACACAACTTTTCTATGAGCTCAATTTTCAACTCTAGGTATTGGAAAGGCACATGAATTAATATAGCTTCTCATGTGGCACCATGAATTCATCCTCAACAAACTCCTTATTGTCTCTATTTAAGCACTCAACCTTTAGATGCCTTGGGTCAATTTCTTCATACATAATCCTATTTTCCTCTTCTAATACATAATCCTATTTTCCTCTTCTAATTAGTCCAAAGTGACAAGAGAGTTAGGTTTACCTTCCACCACATTGTTTGATCAAATCATTGGGTGACATTTCTCTTTAACTTAAACTTATGCTTTATAATTTTAATTTATCCTAATAAATTAAAGTAATTTATTTTATTATATTTTCATCATCTTATCTTATCATTTTTATTAAAATTCATTCCTTAAGTAAGCACTAATTTCTACCTTATTTTAATTTTCCATAAATAACTGTTATTTCATTAATATTATAACCATGTATTATCTTAATTAAGTTATTTAAATCCCTAAAAATTAATTATAAATTACTTTTAGCAAAAAAATCAAATACAATTCACAGCTTAATATATTTATCTTCACAACCTAGAGTATCAATAACTTTAAGGTAATCATTTCAAGTGATAAAGAAGTTGGTGAGCTAATCCACATCTCTCTCGTTAGTAGTTAAAGTCATTCACTTAAACAATAATGATATTGGTGAACCAATCCTTTGTTTATGAGTGAGTGATGAATTTAGTAGAAGGTGGGTTACTTATCTATTCAATCTTATTCTAAAAGCCCATCATTAATAGTTTTTTTTGTCATTATGGAAAACATTATCAATATTCGATATTTTTATTTTTATTTTATTAGTATTATTTGAGTGAGCGATGAATTTAGTAGAAGGTGGCTTACTTATCTATTCAATCTTATTCTAAAAGCCCATCATTAATAGTTTTTCTTGTCATTATTGAAAACATTATCAATATTCGATATTTTTATTTTTATTTTATTAGTATTGTTAATTGAAAAATTAAAAAGGACCCATCTTATATTGATAATTAAAAAAAAGAGGCTAGGTACATGGGATATTTTTACTATGCTTTATCCTTATCCTTTAATAAATATTTTTAAAATTAAAAAGCATACAAATTTCGGAATATATATATTTATATATATTATATATATATATATATATATATTTATATATATATATATATATATATAATATGTAATGCAATGATTCACTTGTCATAATTTGTTTGTCTTTTTATCTTCTGCAACTCTCTCTATCACTTAGTTCCCATCTCTTCTTTATTTTACTTTATGAATGATGTCTATCTCTGTGTAAGATACCAATCTTTCTGAATTGATGTGCTATCTTTATGTGGGAATCTATGAATGTAATGGTCAAAAGCATCTTTCAAATACAATAGACTTTAAAATAAAGTCACTTGCGTGCACTAGAGGGTCAACAAACTTATTTAGAGAATCTCAACTTTCTTTTGGCACAACATTCTCCCAAAAACCTTTTCCCTAGTTTCATTTGTAATTACTGGAATATATTTTTGGTTCGATGATTAGAAATAAACCATAAAGGATATACTCTATTGGGAATAATTTCTTAAAAATTGGTAAAGGGTCTTTGTTTTTTCAATTACAAACTACCAAAGTTTGATTTCTCTTTTCCCTTACTAAAGTTGGTATTTGTAAAATACAAACATTAATGTGGAGTTGGTTTATATACTCTTTCCAATTAAAATGGGCATTGATGTGTATTAATATGGACTCAAATATTAATTTAATATGGAGTTGGTTTAATTTATTTTTATTAAGTTTTTTTACTAAATTAGATTAAATTGGGTATTGTAGTGTGTTAATATGGAATTGGGTTTATGGATATTTTACTATATTAATGTAAAACTAGATTTATAACTAGTTTATTTAATCATTTAACTTTAGTTTATTAAAATATAATTTTTTTAATCATTTAACTTTAGTTTTATTATACATTTTTTTAAGTTCAACAAAAGTGAGGTTACATCATGACTAGCTCCAAGAATAACACTCGAATAGGGTGGGAAATTGAACTAGTGACTTAACATTTATGAGTGCTTTAATGACACACCAAATCACTGTCTATCCAAGGCCTTGTGGATAGTTTCATTACACATTTTATAAAAAATTTATAAGAAAGATATAATTGTTAGTGATATTTTACATTTAGTATGAGGATCCCAAGGGTGATTATTATATGTGATTTATAATTCATATCTAATTTATTTCAATACATAAATGAGTAATTGCTAATTTATCTAGAAGAGGTTGCATTCTAATTTGTTTGGTTTACAAAACTTGGTAAAAGAGTTATCTCATTCTAAAAGATACAAGATCCTTGCCTTCTCTTAACTTGAGTCCAACTAACCACTTGATTGGGGTTGTTAGATTTTCTATCAGTAAAAATATATTATAATTATTAATTACATTGTCATGCCACTAATTCTAGGCTCCTTTTTTCCCTTCCCAAAATATTCATGATTCTCAAGTAAAACTAGTGGGAATGGTATTGATTCTAGATTCCTCATTGTATCAATGCCTTTGTCACACCATTTTGGAGATGGAATAATGGATTTTGTCAAGTATACATGGGTGGCTTTTCTAAGGCCTTGCTTGGTTCTTCCAAATAGTGCTCCATTGTTGAAGGTTTGGCATGCTGTGCTCATGGGAAGATAACAACCTAATAGGGAAATCATACAATGGGAGAACATGCATATATTTTGAGTTGTGTTCAATTATATCTTTCGTCACCCACATAAGGACCATGAGGTCAATGCATACAAAACATATGAAATTTGATAATGGCTCTTAATAGTGATGATAGTCTCCTAGCTCACACCAAGATAAAGCACACATCTCTCAATGTTCTACCAACATGACAAATGATACTTCATGAGGTCAAGGTTGGGTCATCATCGTCACTCAAAATTTGAACTTAAACTCATGGAAAATTCAAAATAGAAAAATGAGAGACTTTTTATCACTAATAATTGTATTGCCATGTTAAAGGGAGCCACTAATTCATAACTCCCTTTTCCCTTCCCAAAAATATTCTTGATCCTCAAGTAAAACTAGTGGGAATGGTGTTGATTATAGATTTGTTATCGTATCAATGTCTTTGTCACACCATTTTGCATATGGATAATGAATTTTGTCAAGGCTGTATGGGTAGACTTTTCTAAGATCTTGCTTGGTTCTTCCAAATGGTGATCCATTGTTGAATGTTTGACCTATAGTGCTTATGGAAAAATAACAACTCATAGGGAAATCATATAGTGTGGTGATAGAACATGCACAACTTTTGAGTTATTTTCAACAATATTTACCCTTACACACCTAAATATCATGAGGTCAATGCATACAAAACATATGAAATTTGATAATGGCTCTCAATGGTGATGGTAGTCTCCTAACTCCCACTGAGATAAAACACATATCTATTAATGCTTTATTAGCATGACAAATGATACCTCATCAAGATAAGGTTGGGTCATCATTTTTGCTTAAATTTTAAACTTAAACTTGTGCAACATTCAAACTTTGAAAACAATAAGAGACATGGATATATTAAGAGGAGAATTTTGTTCAGAGTACAATGATTTTTTGTGGTTATTTTTTTGATTTTTAAGATAGTATATGTATATATATTGTAGGTTTTAACCTTGTGTAATTAATCATAGCAGATAGTTTCTTAATAAAAACAAAAAATATACACTCGAAATACACAAATTTACACAAAGATTTTATCCTAGAAACCCAAACTCAAGAAAACTAACAAGAATTTTTTTCATTATATTTTATATACAATACTACAATATATATACCTTGCAACATGAACTACCAATCCAAATGTAGTTCTATAACTGAAATTACGAACCATGGGAAAAACCACCATGTTCCATAAAACTACTTTCAACAAAATTATGGGCAAAAAATCACCAAAAAATAGACGCAAAAAACCCCTCAATTTGTTTTTCTCTGGGTGCTACCTTGAACCCCATGTAGGGGGGCTCCCACCCCCCTGTATACCTCCCCTTAGACCCCCCTTTGTTATTGGTGAATATAAGTTGTGCAAATAATACAAAACATATCCAACACGCACACACACACACACACATAATAATATGTCCAACAATATTCATTTTCCAATTTTATCTTGGACATATGTAGTATTTTCCTAAATAATATATATTTCCAAGATAAAGATTGGAAAACGAAGATTGTTGGAAATATTTTTTTTGGGATTTTGATGCCCAGTTTGGATACTCTATATTTGAAGGTATTTTTAGTCAATAATCCTAGATCAAATTGGAGCAACGGATATATTTTGTAAATCTTATTTCGATACCTTTCTAATGATATATGCCACCCCTTCCAACCCAATAGGAGTAAGGAAATATGAAGGATTTTGTCAAGATGACTCAACCAAAGTACAAGCAAGCCACCCCAACCAGTTTTTGCAAGTTGCCCCTATAAGTGAACATATAAACACTATAAATAAATGATAGATAAATTCATTTGATGTGTATCCAAGCAAGAAGATATTTGGTATTTTTAAGAGTCGAGGAATATTTTTGGGGTTATTCTTGGAGATTAAATTTGAAAGAAAACTGTGATTTATGCGATGAATGAGACATCTTGGAATTTCACTATGTATTATCTTCTGGGATGTTTCAAATCATGAAACTTGGAGGATACAAATGGAAAATATTCATGTACATGTTTTTACAATTTCAAACCTTGGTTCATTTTAATTTTAGAGATATGCTTTGAGTAATTTAGACTTCCTGAATGCTCCTGAAATATGCTCCAAACAAATTAGCTCGGTATTTTTACTACAAATTTATTTCTGAGATGTTTTAAACTATAAAATATGGTGGAGATATAGAAGAGATCCCAAATTTCCAAGGGTATAAATCTTATACCTTGTTTCTTTATAATTTCAGAGATATGATTTGACGAAGTTAGTGTTCTTGGATTCTCCTAAAACAAGCTTAAAACATGTCAACTTGGTATTTTCACTATAACTTTCTTGATATGATGTTTTAGACTGTGAAATATGGAGGAGATCGAGAAGAGATCTCAAGGTACTAGTGGTATGAATTTCATACCTTGTTTCACTATAATTTCATAGATATGATCTGAGGAAGTTAGTGTTCTTGAATTCTCTTAAAAAATGCTTCAAATAAGTCAACTTGATATTTTTGCTATCTTTTTTTATAAGATATTTTAGACTATGAAATTTGGAGGAGATATAGAAGATATATCAAGGTACCAATGGTAGAAATTTCAGACCCTGTTTCACTATAATTTTAGATCTATGATTTGAGGAAGTTACTGTTCCTAAATGCTCTTGAAACATGCTTTACACAGGTCAACTTGGGATTTTTTCTAGAACTCTCTTTCTGTTATGCTTTAGAGTATGAAGTATGGAGGAGATAAAGAATATATATCAAGGTACCTCTGGTTGAAATTTCATATTTTTTTTCACTATAATTTCGGATATATGGTATGAGGAATTTAGTGTTCCTGAATGGTTCTAAAACATGCTTCAAATAGGTTCTTGTCATTTTTGCTTATAAATTTCTTTATGAGATGTTTCATACTATGAATTTTATAGGAGACAAATAAAATATCTCTAGGTATTTATAGAATAAATTTCAAAACCATATTTTCAAAATTGGATACATGGCACGTTTTGCATGTTTGTTCTTGGGAAGAAGCCAAAAGCAACAATTTTTGGGAGAAGTAGACTTGGTGAAGGAAGAAGCAACAAGTAGAAAGTAGATGTGGTGAAGGAAGAAGCAACTAAAAATCCCACTGAAGGTAGATGAAACAAGCAGACTTGATGAAAGCAAAATAAGCTAAGAAAAATTGTGAAAAAGCAAGTAGATTCATTGAAGTAGATCAATGCATACAAAGAAACAAAGGGGATTGATGTCTCTTATATGTTGGTGCCTAAAAAGAAAAAAAGGGGATTGGTGTCTCCTATATGTTGGCGCCTACAATACAATAGATGGGATTAGTGTCTCTAGTAAGTTGGTGTTCAAAAATTGATTTAATATTAGGTTGGTTCCTACGAAGTAGTGGAGGGGATTGGTGTCTCCTGTAGGTTGGTGCCTACAAAATAGTAGAGGGGATTACATCTCCTATAGGTTGGTTCCTACAATGCAGTAGAAGGGATTGGGGTCTTTTGAATGTATTTGCTTACAAATTAAAAAAGGGGATTGATGTCTCATGTTTGGTTGCCTACAAAGTAGTAGAATGGATTGGTGTCTTCTATAGGTTGGGGCCTACAATATATTTCATATAAAGAAGTTTTATGGTTTTCTCTCATAAGGGTCTCCACGTGTATCTTGTGTTACTTGATTAATTTATGAGATTGATGTTTTATGATGTTTGAATAAGTAAAAATCATCATTATACTAATTCATCCCCCTCCCATTAGGAATTTGTTGTAATTAATATATTATATATTATATATAAAACTTACATTTTTGTTCACATCTTTCTCCATATGATTTATGTTGTGTTTGTAGTGGAAGTGCTTCCTGCGTGACCATGTCTTTGTGTGTGGTTGAGAGAGAGAGGGAGAGTGTGTGTGTAATGGCCCTAGTTACATCTCTTGCTTGTTATAAACATTGTAAACAAGACGAGTTCAGGACACGGGTTCCAAGGCTAAGGGGGAAGCCTACTTGGGATATTAACTTTTTGGTGACAACCATGGAGGATGAAAGGTGGCATTATGGTGATTGTTCTACAAGATTTATAAGGAAGACATAAAAACAAGATAAGGATGATAATACTAACCAACTAAAACATCTGGGGATAAAGGACAATTGGAGTAGTGTGGATTGGTAGAAAAAAAAAACATGGGGACAAAGGATAGCCGGAAAAATGTGGATTTGTATATGAAAAAAAGAGAATCAGGCCAAATTGAAATTAAACCACCCAAAATGAGTTTAATCATTAATTTGTAGAAGCAAATGGTAGCTTATTGATAAATCATCAATTTGTTGTTTATGTCTTGTGCTTGACAAATGGAGGTTATAAACTATGGCACAAGTATGAAAATATTCATCTTGAGGTCTTGTAAGAAATTGCATGCTTCTTTGGAATCTGTAACAATGGAGTTGATGCTCCTCCAACTAATTGCCTCATAGATAGTGGGATTTACATAGTCATTCCCTAGAGAAAATATTTTCTCAGTCATGAGAGGAAAGTTAGGGGAGGGCAGCACCATAAATTCTTATGTAGTTGCCATCCCAATCAAAGAACCAAGGTCACATTTCTCTTATGATAACTTGAATAGATAACTGGGAATATGTCAATATATTAGAAATCACACTTCTATTCAACCTGAGTGGAATAGACAATGGATCCTCTTAAATGTATAAGAAAAATGGGTGAATTTCCTCTATATATTGTCATCCTCAAACATTGCTCCATATTGCAGGTGTTTATGTGGATGATAATTTTCCAAGTGCTACCCCTTACGGAACCATATTTATATTGGGATACATTGATGATACTTTTCCACATCTGTTGAAAAGTTGAGACATTCCATCTATTTTGAAGTGGAAAGGCTACTAATCAATGATAGATTTTAATTTGGTCCTCCTGAGACATTTTCTTAAATAAGGTCCATTGGAAAACAACCCTTTTAGGAGATGTTGAATTCATTGGGACTTCTCATTATAAATGGGATTTACTTCACTTGTACATTCTAATGGAAATGTAGTGCCAAAAAAAATTCAATCATAGCACCAACTTAAGGATCAAATTATGTTACTCAAAGTTAAAATCAGTGTCCAATGGATCTGCATACCTTTCTTTTGATAATTGTGCCCATTTGTAAATGTGTTGTATATTACTAGGAATATTGGCTTGTAAAAGTTTCAATGAATTTACTATTGACTGTTATCTTTAATTGACTTCATGGAATTCCCCATCCTTTAATAAATACAATATAAAAATTGTTAAGATGAAGGTGGTATTATTTGTCTTTGCATTAAAGTTATTTGAAGCATGCTTTTATTTGTGAATTGCATTCAAATGCCTCCTCCATAATGCTTGGAAGATTCCCATAGAAATTCTAGGGGGAAGTGAAATTGACTTCACCAAGCTTGTGATGAAGAAAGTGTTATGAGGGACACATGGGGAAATTTGTGCAATTCCTATGATCTCCCCAATCTTATTTTTATGAATGCAATTATGTTATGTAACAACTGATCATCATACATAGTGAGTAAATACGAGTCAAAGTGAAATTTCTAAAGAAAAAAAAATTAAGGAGCATTGCTACACGTTGGCCTCAGAAACATACTATATCAATCCTTGATTCTACATGAAGGAATTATTGTAATGAAGAAATTTGAAGCATGTAACATATTGAAGTGATTTACCACAAGAACTTCCCATATGAATGATCCATAATTTGAAGCACTATTTAGGGAAATTGATATTTGAAATGTCAATTGGGTTCATCTCCAGTGGTTGGAGGGAATGAATATTAAATGCCCCCCACTCATGTTCAATTCAGTCTAGCTGTAGGCTGAACAACTCCCTCAAGAAATTACACAGTTCTGGAGGGGAACCAGCCTTTCCTCCAGAAATTGTGCAATTATGTCTGGCAGCCTGCTGGTCTCCAGAATTGCACAAATCTGCCTGTCATTGTTCACTTGAAAAGTTGCGCAGTTCCTCCCAGCAGGACTGCTCAACCCATAAATTTTTCAATCTCTCTGGGCAGCCAGCCGAGCTCCCTCCCAAAAATGTGCATTTTTCCCGCTCAGTTGAGCAAACCGATGCATGTGCCTTCAGGTTGATCGGTTCCCTCTGGGACCGAGCAAAACTTATTTGCATGAGTGGATTGCTTCTCCCAAGGCAACATGAAAAAACATCCCTTGTTTTAGGGATCTATTTTTAGCAGTTGGAGGTTACATGCAAGGATCAATTCAAAAACCTCCAACCAAGTGTTGCTTTTTCCTAGATTTGTGGCATGCATGTCGCAACCTCGATTTTATCAAAACTTATCAACCGGATGCAATAGAGCTCATTCCTCACATGGACCTTATAGATTTGACATCCCACATTGCATGTAGGAGTTGTTAGCACATTCAACTCAACTGTTTTGGGTTAAGCCCACTTTTCATGTCTCGCGTTGTGTTTCTGTCGCTTTTTGTGTTTCATTTTGTGTGAGTGTTGCCTACTTGATTTCAGTGAGTGTTTACTGTCATTTTGATGTATGTTAGCTTGTAGAAGCATCATTTCAGTTTTCGTTCGCATCTCACTACTATCACATGCATGACACTGTTTTGCACAAATGGTTGCCATTGCGATGACTCGTTTCACACACATGCATGCTTTCCCATTTTCTGAATCCTGCACTTATTATTTGCATGTACAATCATTCACTCTCGTTTGCACTCATCTCATCATGCATTTAGACTTCTCATGTTTTTAGTCGCCCGTCAGCCAGCCTGGGTTGCCTTGGCCCGTATTGTGCCCTATTGGCTACCACTATGCATTTATGGAAGCGAAGGCTCTTCCTTCCCTCTAGAAATTATGCAATTCTGGCCCAGCACTGACCTCTAGGCTCGCATTGAGCAATTCTTGGAGGCAGTGTCCTACTGGCCCCAGGAAATTGTGCAATGCAGTTTGCTGGTTGTATGTCACTGCTTACTGAAATTGCACATTGAGCAGTTTTAGTCCTCAGTAGGACAAGTTGGACTATGCATTGTGCAATTCTAATAGTTAGTCATCCTCCTGACTGCATAGACTGTGCCTTATGCAGTTTTGGCAGTCAGTCTCCCAACCTCCCGACAAAAATTACGCAACCTTCATGTTCAATCACATAGGTATGTTGCAAGTCAGTCCTGAAGTTTGTTTTGGTTTTCGATTGACAAATTGCTTGCCATGAGGGTTGCTATGTCTCTAGGCATCAGATGTGTCCATCTGTCTCTCAGCAACACAAGTACAATGACTTCTAAGAGAGTCGAGTCAAAGGCATTGTTAAGAGCACAACTGGGGATGTAGTCGGTCAAGTGTCTATGAAGTTGCCTATCCATGAAGACATCAAGCTTTTCATGGACAAGGATATCAAGATAAATGGCAATGAAATCACATCAATTAGCACCATCATTAGCAGTAGAAGGCAACATACCTGCGCATGACAAATTTAAGAGGAAGGTTGTTGACAACATAGAGGCAGAGCAAAGATGCAAGTTCAAAGCAGATCCACTCATGATGAAAGCAACTTTGGAGATTGAGGCTATGAGGTGATGACATAACATGAAGGTCACAAAAAGGCAGAGAATGAAATAGAGAAGGTGTTGCATGTGCTGAAGCAACAATTCAAGGAAGCACAAGAGCTGCATAAACGAGAGAGTGAGTTGCAACAGGAACATGTACAATAGGGGGCTCGACATGCAAAGACGGGTGAAATTGTGCCTGTACAAGTTATGGATCCATCCCAACAGATGGCACGAAGCATACAAGGTGAGAAGTGCTATTGATCGCATGCAAGGGAATTTAACAGCATGCATGTCATTATGCGCATGCATGCATTCCCACCCATTTGGAACACTCACCGAGTTGAAGACAAGAAGCAAGTTCAACTGGATCTGAACATGTATTTTCACAAGTTGATGTGCATGACCACTAACACATGCTTCGAGATCAGCTCAGACACTATGCATAAACATGTTTCCGGTCCGGTTGCACCCAGGATGACCATGCACATGCTATCAAACGAGTTGGACAGAGGAGCCATATCAGTGTACTCGGATGCAATGAAGGCAAGAGTTTGCTTTAGTAAGATGTCACCATTGAAGCATACAAACACCATTACAGACAAACAAGCTTGGCATCATTTCACCACAATTGACCATCACAAGGATGTCAAAGAGTTGGTCTCACCACAACGGTCTGAGTGTTAGTGATGTCTTGCATGGCTTTCTCAAGCCATTTTGTCTCACATGGGTACATGTGCAGATTGTATGTAATGTCTTTTCAAGTGTAAGTTCAAGTGTCGATAGTGGATGTAACAGTCATAGAGTAGATGAAGAGTCATGAGGTTAGTGAACCATCACAAAGGGGAATGTCAAGGGCCACCACACCCTTTGCTATAAATAGTCCCTCATAACTCATTGTAGAGGCTTTTGGTTAGCCAAGCTTCGATAGTAGTATCTGAGAGAAAGCTTGGACTGTATTGTAACGTGCCTTGGCTTCTCCATTACGCAGAGCTAGTATATCTCTTTGGAGGAGCAGGTAGTTGTCGCTGTAATGTTTCACTATTGGATCAAGTAGTTGGACATGGATGTATTGTATGATTGGAACCTACACTTCTTAATATAACAAAGCCAACATGTTTCATGCATATGTTGTATTTTATTCCAACTATCTTGTTTACTCTAAATGATATATGTATTTGTTTTCTTACACATGCATGTATGGACTATTCTATATAAGCATTCATGAATCTTTCTGAAATGTGTTGTTGGTTTAACCATCACTTTGGATTGCTCGCTAACTTTCCTTCCATGTTGTGATGCATCTTCGCTCGTGCGTTTCCTTCCAAGCTACATACTATTATAGGTTTCCAAGGGGCGCACTCACCTCACCCTTAGTGTCTTAGAACCTCTCATGCACCTTCCTTGACTTACTACAACTGTCACACCCTTGCTACAAACAAGGACATCTTACTTGCCTTTGTGTGAAACTGCAGTCAAGGCATTACTGTACAACCCATTGCTGGGACTCCTACACCAAATGGCCTGAGGTCTAATTGGGACGTCTTACCGAGGATATCCCCTGACATGTTGGTGGGTCCAGCACTATCAACACAAAATTATGGTATGAAACCTTCTAGATCCATTTTGATGCGTCAAATGACATTTTTGGGGTCAACATTTTTTGTGAGAGGCTTAGATCACCTTTATGACAATATAATTCTTAGAAATTTCTAATGATGCAAAAATTGTGTTAATTGGAGCTTGTATGCAGGAGTGATGCCTCCCATAAGTTGACCTATTGTGTTAACCGCCATGGAGGGAGAGAATGCCATGTAACCCTCATTACTCACGCATATGGGGCTATCCATGTGTGGACTTCCAATAATATTTTATAAGGTCCAAATCATAACTCTAATTTAGGGTTGAGGATGTCAAAACCTTATCCCCAGATAACAATCAGATTATATTAATACTGGGCCATGAGGAGCAGTGGGGGTTACATTATGTCATTGTAGTTGTTTCATGGTTGAGCAAAGAAACTAGGGGTGGAAAGTCAGTGATTTATAAACTATTGTGGATATTCCATTAGAACATTCCATCATAATAGTTCTGATAGAGTACTAAAACCTTTACTATGAAGGATAATTTCCTTCATAGATGAGATTCTTTAATTATTGTTCTTTTTCTTAAATGTAAGAAATAGTTAAAATAAAAAAAAATAGAGAAAATACAAATACTCACATGCCATTCACAAATAAACACAATATTTACCATAGGAAGCCCATTACAGGAGAAGTCCCAACTATAACGACGAGGCCACTTTTATCTCTTTTCTATATTATGAATAATGCAAATACAAAGAAAGAGGCACTCTTTTTGGAGTTACTTGAGACACTATGGTTCGTAAGGATGCTACAAAATCTTATCCCCTTTTAATTTTCTCTCTAAATTACACCTTCTAGTTTCTCTTCTCAACTATGGAACGCATACAATGACATCAAATGATACTCCTTTTGTGACATCCCTTTTTGGTTAAACTACCTATTGTAAATATTTAAATTCTATTCTTGTATTTAAATTGTGGAAATGTGAACACAATGAACTAGCTAAGGAAGGGACATAGGTTGAGCTTCCCTGAGGAGGAGATTGCTTGGGAAATTGGGAAAGTCTCATTTAATGACAGAAATAACATGACTAGTTTGCGTTTAATGAAGCTGACTAAAATTAATGGCTAATTTTGAGGAAGAGTGTGGGTTTTCTCGATAAAGGACAAGCCCATACCACATTACCATGTCTAATGGATCGTGCTTGGGAAAGTCAACAAGTAAGAGTAGTGGCATGGGATAGAGAGAGGATAGTGGCATTGAAGCAATGAAAGGGCCCCAAGGAAAAAGGTAAAAAAATGTCAATCAAGGAGGACAATGTAGAGAGGATTCAAGGGGGAATAAAACATACAACATTTGGGAGGAGAGTGAAGATAAATTTCAAAAAAAAGGGGAGTGTTGGAAGGAAGGTTCGAAGGCCATTCAAATGAGATAACACATATGGATATTATGGATAACTACTATGGATAATTTTTAGGAGACAACATTGGCGAAAGCGAAAAGGACCTTTAGACAACAATGTTGGGGATAACACACTAGAAGGGTATAACATGCTGGTGTAGCATTTTGAATGAAAAGAATCCATAGGCCAATACTAGGCTGTGGGTGTCAACGTGCCCGTCCCATATTTACCCTCTTTTACCAGCTCTTTAGGGTAAATATGAGGTGGATGTCACTATGCTATGACCTGACCTCCAAGTTCTAGTTATGGAAGTGGGGCTGACTAACCAACAACTTACAACCATCCATTAAGGACTACAGACCACACATGAGCCTGCAACCCACCTTGGGTTATCAATTCCTGAGTTGAAACTCTTTTTCACTAGATAAAATCCCCACCAACACCCCTGCCACTCTATGCATGTGGTTGAAAGGATACAACAACATGTATAAACTTGGCTGCCAATAGTTATGACCCCAAATCCCCAGTCCAGAACATGTAGTCATGAAATCTATGCTACTTTTTCAAGCAAGCCTCTAGACCACTGCTCAAAACTTCCTGTAACTTTCCAAAATCATGATTAGTATGATAATAATGCCAACCATTCAAACCTTGAACAAGATCTTGACCTAAACATGCCTAGTACATGATAGACATTTTGTCAAACATATGCTAAACATAGAAGATACAAGTCATGAATGCATATTTGAATATAAACTTTCGAATTTCATCTAAGAATCACCAAGAAGGCTCAATACCCTCTCAAGCTAGCTGCAACAACACTTGTTAGCCCATGCGTTCTTCAATCATTTAATAAAATATCAAATCATAAACAAGAGCCATAACTAGAGGACATCATAGAACCATGCTTATAACCAACATATAACTAGAATATAAACCATGAAAAATTAGCCATAAACTCCACATAATAATAAGTGGATGTGCTCATTAATTACATTAGAAGAATAACTCATATTAACTTATGCAAAAGGAAACCAAGTTAGGGACTTCCATGCACCACCCAACCATAGATTGGGTTGAACCAAGTATTTTTTTCAGCCAATCACCCTTGTTCCATATTCCAAGCATGGATGTAAGATCTCATGGGATAAACCAAGACATAATCAACTAGGGACTCCAGAGGTTAAACCACCTCTACCCTCAAGATACTGTGATCTCACCTAAACTGGTCTCGAGATCACAAAACCAAACCAATATTACATGCCTCTAAATTCCATCACCATACCTTGAGGAATTTTCCTGTCTCCACCCACCCGTCGTGGGCTTCCTAGAGAAAACCATCTCCATCCCCAACCCTTGGGATTTTCCTGAGACCACCTCACCTAGTTCCAAAACCTTTCAGCAATCCAAAGCTCAACCAAGAATGAATCCCATCACACCATGGCTATCCACGAAATGGCAAGGAAAGGTTGAAACCATTGCCAAACCAGGTAAAACCCATGCCAATGACAATAAATGAACCAAATAAACAAATGCATGTACCATGCATTCACATCCCAACAAGGAAATAACACATGCAACCTGTTACCTGCAAGATCCTCCCACTAAAGTTGCTAATCCAACCTTCCCCTTGTTCTCTTTTTCTTTCCACTGCTTGTCCTTTTCTTTCCTTTACTTGTTTTCTTGCCTTGATCGACATCCAAGTGAATTCCCAAGTTCTCTAAGAATGCTCTAAGTGTGCAAAAGTGTAAGAGAGCTAAGAACTAAACTGACCAAAGCTGTGAACTATTTATCTGAAGCCTTTTTATCGTGATTTTCCCTTTTTCCTTCATTTTCATTCATTTTTTCTCTAATTTCCCTTGCATGCAAATTTGTGTCTTTTCACCTTGTTTTTCTCCTATTTTATTTTCTTTTCATAATTAAATGTTAATTATTGCCTCTTTTCCTTTGCTAATGCCTTTTCCAATTTCCATAGCCATAAATAAACTGAAAGCGATGCCCACTACAGTGTTTTCCCAAGATTCATATTGGAATACATGTCCCATGACCTTGGTATTATTTTGCCTTTATTATTATTTATTACTTGAAACTTTAACTCAAGGCTGTTACAATGGGTGCATGGAATAGAGCATGGAATACACTGTTATGGTGAAGGAACACAACTCTTTGGATTCTTGGTTTTGGGTGGAGGCTCTGTATCCTTTGGACACCTAGTTTGTAGAGGTATTTTATGTGTTTTAGTATTTGAAAGTAGGCTTACAGTTGGGTACAATTTTCTCTAGATTCCGCATTTAGGGTGGAGATGTTGGAGGTAACATTGCCTAGTTAAGATGGTGGAGATGGTGTGGTGTCTAGATTCCCTGTAACTACTGGTGGGTGGAGATGTGTAATATCTAGATTCTCTACCTCAATTGACTGTGTTGGTTTATTTCCTTGAGCACTCCTCCTCAAGCTCTAAACTTGGCTCGGGGGTGATTGGCTGCAAGAAAGGTTTCAATGTAGTCAATCGAAGGTTGGGTGGAGAGTCGAAGTCCGAATCTCAGTTGCTAGCCTTCTAACTACACAATAAATCACCTATGTTCATGTGGGTATGAATGTAGTGTAACTCCTTATTTCTATTGTTAAAATTCATGTGTTATAAATGAGGAATGCAAGCCCATGTTATATTGATAAATGGCCGCTTGTTCATGGCTATGGTGAGAGAGATGTGTATTCTCTGTTGTCACCTAGTAATTTTGTAATGAATGTATTACGTCATATGAATGGATAGTGTTGTGAATGGACTGGTACCATTGGGTTAATTTAAAAGGAACCACGGCTATATATATACAAATCATGGACAAGATGCAACTCTCTTATTGCAAAAAGTGGCTATGCCCTTACAGGGAGGCCTTGTACTGGTGGTATCACTCAAAAAATGATCACCTAGCCATTTCATACATGGTGGATCAAAATACTCCAAGTAGGATTAATTTTACCATAGTAAATTCACTTTCACCATAGGAAATAATTTAGTAAACCATTTTTATTAAATTATTTCTGATTAAAATTCAAAAATCCCATGAGAATAGTTGAACAAATCATTATTTATTTAATTTTCTCTAGAAATGATTATTAAATACTTATTTGATAATTATTTCTTAGCACCTTTGACTTAATCACCTTGGAATAATTAAAGAAATCAATATTTATTTATTATTACTTATTATTATTTTTGGAATAATTGTTAAACCATTATTTAATAATTATTTCAAATTCATTCTTTTCTTAATTCTCACAAAGTGATTAATAAATCATTTTAGTTGTTAATTACTTCAACCATTTTATAAATAAACATATTTGACCATTTTGAATATCTTTCTCTCCAAAAAATATAATAAAATATCATCACTATTATCATCTCACAACATTTGAGCTCGCACTTGAGTTCCATCTTGATTTTGGGTTTTTTGCATATTTGATAGAGAAGAACAAGATCAATGAAGCACAAGGACATCAAAAAAATCCATCCCACAGAGGGGGATATACAAACCCATGTTGTAAATATTCCTCACCAGGTGTTTTAATAAAATTATAATTCATTTAAAGTCTTCTATTGGGTTATTGCATTTTTCTTTCCTGCTGCTATATGTTTTGAGTTTGCATTAGATATTTTTTTTGCAGAGTTTTATCATTTTTCTTGCAGAGCTAAAGCATAAAAGCGACCACATTCAGTTGTTAGGGTCACTGGTCATTGATGACTTAAGTGAAACATTTTTAGTACACATATTAAGATTTTTCACACTAAAAATGGCGACTCCACTAGAGTAGTAATTCATATCCTTGGTGACTGTCATTTCACAGATCTTTAGTGTTTTTCAAGCTATTTTTAGCACTCTCATTTTTATTTTAGATCTCCTTAGTTCTTTTGGAAAATTTTCTCTTTTTGTTGGAGTTCCGCATCTTTCCATAGGTCAGAAGTACTAGCCGAGCAGGAGACAACACAAGTTGGGTGAGATCAGCCGAGAAAGAGGCGCGGGAACAAAATGCACTTTTTGGCTTCTTTTCTGTGTCCCAACACATTTTCAGGCCTTTTTCTACATCTAGACACACTTTACAGGTAGGTACTTGCATTCTACAACTTTCAAAAATGTTTCTTCAAACTTTTTCCAGATTTTTCTGAGATTGTTGCGTGTGTGCCAAGAAGGGTTTATTATCTTGCATGTGTCATTAATAGGCCTAGATCCACTTAGAAAATTTGTTGAGGAAGGAAAAATCCCCCTAGGGTTTAGAGTACACCTCCATCAGTTAGGAAAAGGGTTTCTACTGTGAGTAGTCTAGTTTACAGTAGTTTCAACCACTATTTTTCAATCTTTTTGGCAGGTTATAATAGTCCCTTTGGACATTTTTTCACAAAACTTTATTACTCTTTTAATCTAGTGTTGACTTTCCTCCATATGATCCCCTTTTGTATCCTTTATTTTTCATCCATTTGTCTGCCCTTTAACATATGTTTACCCCTTATTCTCTGTGGTTTTCTGTGTCATTTACAATTGTTGCCTATGGATCCTAGTCCCTTTGAATTTTGATCTTTTGGGCCATAAGTGTGTCTTTGAGTAGTTTGTTTTCCACCTCCTTCTTTGATGCTTGCTTACCTTTTTGGGTGGGGGTTTGTGTGCTCAAAGCTTTTGTTCATTTTACTATCCATTTTCAACATTATCTACCATTTTTCAGCACTTTATTTTCAACAGCACATGGCATCATAAAAAACACACAATTAACTCATACACTGAACACACTTTTCAAACACATGTGCCTACCCTAAGTGAACATGAGATTGGTTGACACCGCTAAGCTAATACTTGAAAAAAGCCACATAATAATAACTTAACACATAAATTATGCCCACTTGGGCACCAGGGTTAAATGATATGTGTAGTTAGGTGTAGAATCTATGGGACATGCTTTCAATAATAGCCATCGATTTCTTACATTGAGATATCGCTTGTTGACATATTAGGGAGCTTAAAATTCTTCACCATCCCATAGTTTAAAGAGAGAGTGCATTAGAAACCCGAATAAGAGGGGGTTAGGCTAGGTCATCGTGCGAGTGGTTCTCCTCAAGGCCACCCAACCCGTGGCAGGGAATCTTGTGCTTTGGTTGATCACTAAGAAGCTCACGACTTGACCATCCCTATGGGATGAAGGTAATCATAGTGACCAATCATAGGAAAACACCCTATAGGACTATATATGGACAAAAATTGGTTCTCTACCCCACCTTTCTCTAGAAAACTCTTCTTGCAGTGATCAGATTCCATCAAGTAATAAGTCTTTTGGATGGCCATCTCAAACATTAGATTTAAGACTTGTTTAAGGATTTAGATCACCTATAGGCTAGAGGCCATTTTTCTTTGATAAGACATCTTTACTTGAATTAGAGTAGCATATTAATATAGTTAGATTACACTTGGCACCACTAAACTAGGTGTTTTCTTGCTGTTTGTTTCTCTTTTTATCCTATCATCATCCTTTAGTCTATTGAGTCATGTTTGTGTTGACATCATTGCGCCTTCTAGGTGCTTGTCAAAGAGACTTTGTAGCCTTTTCCCCTAATTTCCTTTAGGACATATTAATCCTCCCTGTCGAGTTCGAATCCATCCTCCTACTCCTCCATTGAGTCCCCATACTAACTCTTGTACTTATGATTGTTCTAGTTATTCCTTTGATTCAACGTCCTCCCAATCCCATACCACCACCATGTCAAGAACCAACATGGGTGAGGGAAACCAAGGTAACACCAAAGGAGGAACCTCTACTTGTATGGTCACCGGTCTTCCATTTCTCCCCTATATGGCTGGTTTGAGCCTCCCTAGCTTTAGTGAGCTCATCAATGATCCTCTTCTCCATGACCCCAATTGGCGTTCTATGCCTACCAAGCTTCCTTCTGACATCCCCAAGTTTGAAGGTAATCTTGGAGAATACCCCACAAATCATGTTTTCTCTTTCCATATGTGGCATTCATTAAATTCCATCATTGAAGACTCTATTTGTATTCACCTCTTCCAATGCACCCTTACTGGAGTTGTTTCCAAATGGTATGTAGACCAATTGCATGCCTCCCATTCCACTTTCATGATTCTCACCAATAATTTTATTTCCTATTTTTGGCTACCTCTCTGATACAACATAGGTACCAAAATCTTGACCTATTTTTGTCAAACTTTTTCAACTCACCTTTCTGACCATGTCCAAGAATGGCACAAAAGAAGGAGCATTTGTAGAGCCCTGGAGTTTGAAGACTGTGTCTATATGGATTGGTTCCTTAGAATCATTTTGGCCCCCATAGGTAAATATTTCACCTCTCACTTCCCCTAGTTTGAGGAATAAGCGCTCTTGATAGCTTTGAAATATGACCAAATCTATGCATAGTCAGGTTATGTTTATACTGTCCTTCCTGACTTGCCCCCATCTGGTGCTGCTAATGCATCAGGGGCATCTCATGCCACTGACGGTATCATTGGACCTATCTCACACCCTCAACGATCATAATATCCTAAACCTTCTCTGAGTTATGGTCAACCCCAGGGGGGACCAGTTTCGCTTGCGCCTATCCCCCTTCCAATTCTTCGTGTGTCAATATTGTTGGGTTTGTGTTATATTCTTTCCATGACTAGTCACACGTGTTGGGGGGGGGGGGGGGGGTGAAGCCCCCCTTGTTAGGGGTTTTCAGGGTGGGAATTTTGTTTAGACCCTATATTAGATGGGTGGACCTACCTATGGTTTTGTGCATGGGTTTTGCACATGGATTTGGGCATGATGGTTTTCTGCCCATGGTATTTTGTAGAGTTGGTCAAGGGAACTATAGTTATGTTCTAATCCATGGTTAATGGATTGAGGTTTATGAATGCTTCAACATGTATATATATGTTTTGTAACATTGAAAGGAGCATAATGAAAAATCAATATGGTAGTCCCGATTTTGGGATCTAGGGAAATTTTTTTTTGTATTTGTTTTACATTCTTGTCATTTTTTATTTTCTACTTTTTAGAATTCATCTGTAGCTAATTTTTGTACATGCTTAAAACCTACATTTGATATCAAAGTTGTTTCTTCTTCAAGGGGATGCCTTTGCCGCTGAGGGGATTTTCTCAAGCCTGTAGGATCTATTGGTGGATAAAGATCAATGGATCATGGTAGATTTGCTCACTAAACCAATGAAAATATTAGCAGAAGACTGGGTGAAGCTAGATCAGAAGGCAAATAGCACAAAGTGATTATGTATCTCAAATTCAATATTGTTGAATGTATCAGGAGAAGCTACAATGAAGGATTTGTGGGTCAAGTTTGGGACATTGTACCAATCTAAGTCTTTGGTGAGAAAATTGTTCCTACGAAAAAAAGTTGTATAACCTAAGGATGAAGGATGGAGACTTGGTGACAAAGCATCTGAAAACCTTTAATATTGTAGTAAGCTAGTTGTTATATATTGATATAAAAATTTTAGATAAAGATAAGTGCAATATTTTGTTTTGTTCTCTACCAGATTCGTGGGATAGTCTGGTTGTTGCTATAGATAGCAATACAACTACCTTGAATTTTGATGAAATGGTCTCATCCTTGTTGTCGGAGGAGATGAGATGGAAAAATATGGAGAGCCATAATGGAGATGCCTTGTGTATACGAGGAAGGTACCATAACATAAATAAAAATAAGTCCTCGGATGGGAGATCTAAATCTAGAGGAAGATCTAAATCTCTAGGAAAACTTGTAAAGGTATGTTGGTGTCAGGCCAGGAGTAACTCCAGAAAAACTAATGCATTTATTCAATTGACCAGCTATCTAATATATACATGAATGTGATTGTTCAGTTCATCTTCTCGATGACTGTTCACATTCAGTTCCCCAATCACTGAGGATTAGGTGTCAACATTCCCCCCCTTAATCTGAAGGGATGTTGGTGAGTCCAAGCATCGTTCTGAATCTTTCAAGCTTTTCTCTTCCAAGCGCTTTGGTGAATATGTCTGCAATTTGCTCATTTGTGGAACAATGGCGGAGATTGATTGTTTTGGCCTCAACATTGATGTCGGATCAAATGATATTTAGTATTGATGTGCTTTGTACGATCATGGAACTTTGGGTTCTTGGCCAACTTTTATTGCAGAGGTGTTGTCAATCATGAGTGGAGTGGATTGTACTTGTTTTACCTGCAAATATTCAAGAAATTTTCTGAGCCACACAATTTCTTTCGTTACTTCAGCTGCTGCCACGTATTCTGCTTCTGTTGTGGAATCTGCTGAACTAATTGTTTACGTGATCTCCAAGAGACAGCTCCTGATCCAAGACTCATAGCATATCCTGAAGTAGATACTCCAGTTTCTT
>APFE031395119.1:145194-158837 GCA_000404065.3 Pinus taeda
TATGAATGGAGTGACCTTGCTGGCGGATGTGGACCAAGGACAACAAGTTTCTCTTGAGCTGTGGGAGATATAGAACATGATCAAGAAGAAAGTCTGAGAGACCAAGCAGTTTAAGCCTGATTGTGCCAAGCCCTGATGGCTTAATTTTTGACTGATCTGCAAAGTATACTACTCCATCAACATTGTCAGTGAAATCTTCAAAAAAATCTTTTCTATGAGTCATGTGACAGGTTGCTCCTGAATCAAGCAGCCAATCATTTTTTCAGGAAGCAAGTGAAGTATTAAACAAATCTTCATTTAATCCAATGTTACATTGTGCCTCAACATAATGAGCGGATTTAGGTGCTTTACCTTTGTCTGTATCATCAGTTTTACCTTTCTGTTGGTTTCTTCTCTGCTCAATTTTGTCCCATGGTAGCTTGCATGTAGAGGCATCATGTGATCCATTTCTTTTGCAACGAATACAATGTAAATCTATCTTTTCTCCTTGAGGATGTCTGCCCCCCTGCCTCTGAAGTGTCTTCCTCTTCCTCTTCCTCCACCTCTTCCTCTTGTAGACTCTTGAGCAGGATATTTTTCTTTATTAGCGAGGCATACAGTCTCTTCAGAAGATTCAAGGACTGTCTTCTTTCCAAAGGCTTTTTCTCTTTCAGCAAACTTTTTCACAAGAGAGTCAAAGGTTATATCCTTGAGATTTCCATTTGCTTGCAAAGACTCAAGATAATTGGAGTATGTAGGATACAGTGCCTTGAGAAAAGCAATAAGAGGTATATCTAGCTCAACTTTAGTGGATTTGATATCATGCACTATAGATTTTATTTCAGATGCAAGAGCAAGAGGGTCATTATTTTGCAGTTCAAGAGTGAAGAGTTTAATCATAAGTTGGACGACTTCAAGAGCAGAATGTGAGTCATAGAGCTCTTTCAACTTTTGTAAAGCTTCAAAGGTAGTTGAACATGTTGAAATGTGATGACTCACCTCCTTATTTACAGACGATGCTATTAATGCATACGCTTTGCTGTTCTTGTTTTCCCAGATGGTGAGCTCTTTGTCTGATGTAGGCTTTTCTGGGTCACTGTCTCCTTCTCCGACACACACTCCTTTCCACAGCTCATTGAAAATGAGGGTGTGTTGTACCATGCGGGACCAGTCAGGATAGTTCTCCTTTCCAGTGAGAACTATTCCTATCATAGAGATGATTGAATGCATTCTGTAAAAGGTTACTTCTGCTGATATAAAAAACTTTTGCTGATATATTGATGCTTCTGATGGTGAAAAAAAAATTTGCTCTTAAAAAACTTCCGCTGCTTTAAAAAATGATTTTGATATGGAGAAAAAAAATCATTCAAAATTCTGCCACGCCATTATTGATCATACATATATCACCATATATATACATCTCTGCAAAAAATGTTTGAGCGCTTGCTGCCATTGTAATATATATATTGCTCCTAGAAAGGAAGGCAAAAATTTATCCTCAATGTATAAATTAAAGTTTTCCAAAAAGCAATTATTTCTCTCTGACAGGCGCAATCACTAGGGATTTGAAACAATCTGGGTTGAGCTAGATTCAATCAACTCATATTTCTGGAAAACATGCAGTATAATGCGTCCAATAGACTTCACAATGCCTTGTACAAGTTCTTAAAGCTGTAAATCACAACGCTTCAAACACTGGCTTCAAACTCACTATTCAACGCTTCAAACACTAACTTCAAACACTGGCTTCAAAACATTATTCAACGCTACAACAATAAATTTTACAGAAAATAGCATTTAATTCTTATTTGTTAGCAAGATACAAGAATCGTTGTTTCAACGCTCCAATACGCTATTTTAACACTCCAAAAAGCGGTCGGTACAAAAAAGTTTGGAGAGCTCGGATAGGGAAGTAACTCTTCCAACCGATGGCTCTTAAAGGCCAGTGTTACGCCGTTCTCTGCACTTAAAGGCTGTTATCTACACTTAAAGGCCGGTGTTACGCCGGTTGAACTCGAACCCCTGCCCTTTGGAATCCAATCAACCACACCTGCAATGAGAATCCACGCTCACTGCACCAGTTACACAGAGAAGACGTTGAGGTATTGAGAGCAAAGGCGGAAGATATGGTAGCCAGGGAGGGAAAGGACGATTCCGTTTTCTACAACTGAGTTATTCAACTCAAAACCACAACGCAGGTATCGGATTGTACATGCTACAGCAATCTATGATAGGAAATGCACAGCGAAGTGGAGGGAGGTCGGAGCAGTTTGAATGAATCGCAGACCAAAAGGAGAATCAAACGAAAACGAAGAGTTTTGTTGAGTAACGCGCAAGCAGAATTGGGAGAATACGTTACCATACCATACGTTACCATACATTAGCTCCATTTCAATTCCAAATATGCACTAATACCTCTGATATCATACATTACCAATTCCAAATATGCACTAATACCTCTGATGTCAGGCGTTTCAATTCAGATACAGTACTGGCGCTACTGCTGTTAGCGCAACTCCTCCAACTGAGCCAGCGATTATACTGGTAGTCTTCAGAAAAAGAGTCTTCAGGTATGCAGCTTCAGGTGTGCAGCTTCAGGTATGCAGCTTCAGGTGTGGGACAGAGGAGCAGAAGGCAAGCAGGACAGGAGTTACAAAGCAAGGTTAAAAATAGAACCTAGGACCTATGCTCTGATACCATGTCAGGCTAGGAGTAACTCCAGAAAAACTAATGCATTTATTCAATTGACCAGCTATCTAATATATACATGAATGTGATTGTTCAGTTCATCTTCTCGATGACTGTTCACATTCAGTTCCCCAATCACTGAGGATTAGGTGTCAACAGTTAGAAATGTAAAAGGAAGGGCACTACAAAAAGGATTGTAGATCTAAAGCTCTTGTGAAAGGAAAGGGACCTGATGATGCTCCTTTTACATAGGTGAAAACCACCTCAGATGAAGGTGGGAATGTGTACTTAGCTTCTTCTTCAAGTACACATTTAGATCATAAGGCATGGTTGATTGAATCAGGTGCATCTTTTCACTTCATTCCCCATACATAGTGGTTTTGTGAGTATGAGAAATATGATGGTGGTGATTACTTCTTAGGGGATGATAGGAAGGATAGAATCATTGGACACAAAAAATTCAAGATGAAGTTGCAAGAGGATTAGAACACTTACGGGTGTTCTATATATTTTTTCATTGGCTAGAAATCTGATTTCTGCAACCAAGATGGATGGTGTAGGTGCAAAAATAGTGTTCAAGAAAGATACCTACAAGATGGTTCGGGGAGAACTTTAATTGATATGAGGAGTTCGGATTGGAACTCTGTACAAGCTTCTAGGTAGTACTGTTATTGATGAGTGCAAAATTTCTATGGTTCCTGAAAGTGGAGCAATAAATCTAGTGGTCTCTGGAGAAAATACCATGCTACGACATCAAAGGCTTGGAAATATTGGAGAGAAGGGCCTTTGAATACTTCATGGTAATGATATGGTAGAAGGTATGTTTAATTTCTCTCTAGACTTCAATTTCTATGAACATTGTGTATATCAGAAGCAGAATCAGGTGAGTTTCCACTCTAGTGCTAAGAGGGCAAAAGGGATATTAGAGCTTGTGCAAAATGATGTGGACCTGTGTCAGTTCCATTACTGGGTAAGTATGTGTACTATGTATCATTTATAGATGACTTCTCAAGGAATACAAGGATATATTTCTTCAAGAAGAAATTTGAAGTCTTTGACATGTTTAAAGAATTTAAGGCTCTGGTGGAAAACCAGACTAAGAAGAAGATAAAGTTGACAAGGATAGATAATGGTGGAGAGTTATGCAAGAAGGAATTTGAAGAGTTCTTTAAGAAGTGTGGCATACAACTGCATAAGAAATCCATACACACCTAAGAAAAACAGAGTCATAGAAATAATGAACATGATGTTGACGGAAAAGACAAGAAGCATGCTTAGTGGTGTCGAGTTAGGACATGAATTCTAGGCAATGGTGGTGGAGACTACATGTTACTTGGTCAATAGATCACCTTCATCAGTGTTGGAGGATAAGACTCCACATGAGGTATGGAATGGTAATAAATACTATCTTTCACATTTGAGGGTATTTAGTAGTGATGCATATGTACATTTTCCAAAGGAGAAAAGAACCAAGTTGGATAGTAAATATGAAAGGTGTATCTTTATTGGATATAAGGATGGTTTAAAAGGTTATAAGATTTCGAACCTAGAAACAAGGAAGGTTGTGTACAACTACGATGTGGTGTTTAGAGAGGTGAAAGATCTTATTAAACACAAAGTCCCACCAAAGGAACTTGAGAAGATAGAGTTTTAGCTATAAGAGGAAGAATCAAACTCTACATCAGAACAAGAATTAGAAGATGAAGAGCCACAAAATCTAGCTGTGAGAAGATCAATTCAAGAAAGAAGGCAACTAGAAAGGTATAGTCCATTTGCTTTATATTCAAATTTTGCTTTATCTATTACTGATGATGGTCCTAGAATTGTCAGGGAGGCATTAGATTCATAGGATGGAAAACTATGGAAAGAGGCCATGGTTGATGAAATGGCATCTTTAGACAAAAATTAGGATTTGGATTTGGTGGAGTTGCTGGTTGGAAGGAAACCCATTGGAAGAAAATCGGCATTTAAGAAGAAGATGAATGCAAAAGGAAAGGTGGAGAAATCCAAATCTTGGTTGGTAGTAAAAGGTTATTCCTAGGTGTCGAGAATTGATTTTGGTGATATTTTTTCTCCTGTTGCCAAGGTAGATTCTATTAGATTATTTTTATTTGTTGCTTCTGTCTAGCTCCTTGAGCGTTGTGGCCCTTGGTGTACACTTTGGGAGACAAAACATGTTATTTATCTGGTCTTGTATGTGGATGACATGTTGTTGATTGGAAATGAAAAATAAATTATCCAGAATTTTTAGACCTAATTGTCCTCTAAATTTGACATGAAGGATCTTGGTGCTGCAAATTATATTTTGGGCATGGAAAGTAAATGAGATCAAGCAAAGAGGAAGCTCTGATTAAACCAGAGGAAGTATTTTGAGACAATACTACAGAGGTTTAAAATGCAGGATAATAAACTGGTGAAGGAACTTCCTATTCATGTAGGTGTAAAGTTATCTGCTAAACAATGTCCCAAGGCACAAGAAGAAGAAGAGGACATGTCTCGTGTTCCATACGTAAGTGCAGTTGGTATCTTGATGTATGCAATGGTATATACTAGACTAGGTATTGCACATGCAGTGGTAGTATTGAGCATGTTTATGTCAAAACTAGGGAAGGAGCATTAAACAACAATGAAGCGGGTCTTCAGGTATTTGCGGGACACTAGTGATTATGGTCTATGCTACCAAGGAAGACTAGGATTGGATAGACTTTTGGACATCTGTGTCTTTGTTGATGCAAATTGGGCTAGAGATATGGATCAGAGAATATCTACAAGTGGGTATGTGTTTAACCTTTTTGGAGGTGCAGTTAGTTGGATGAGTTAGAGACAATATGTAGTGGAACTTTCAACTGTAGATGCATAATACATGACAACCACTCATGCAAGAAAGGAAGCATTTTTGTTGTAGAGATTGTGTTCAAGTATGGGGTTAGTACAACAAGCTATAAGGATAGACTATGACAACCAAAATGCAATTTTTTTAGCAGAGAACCTTGCTTATTGTTCAAATACAAAGCACATTGATATTCAATATCACTTTGTGATGGATATGGTTGAGGAAAAAAAGGTGTTGTTGGTAAAGGTGGACACTTTGAAGAATCCTGCAGATGCATTGACAAATTTTGTGAACACTGAGAAGTTTTCTTGGTGTGGAGAAACAATGGGAATTGTAGGGTTGGACCAATGACTAAGCTTCTTGTGACCCCCTATGTGGAAAAGAAAAGAACAAGTGGGAGGATGGTGGCTGTGTGTTATATTCTTTCCATGACTAGTCTCATGTGCGAGGGGGTCATGGGGTGGGGGGGCGGGGGGTGGAAGCCCCCCTGTTCATTGCGTCGGGCACAAAACCCCCACATGGGGTCTGGGACAATGCCTCGGGATTTTTTTTTTGAACCCTATATTAGATTGGCGCACCTACCTATGGTTTTGGGAATGATGGTTTTTTACCCATGGTATTTTGTAGATTCGGTCAAGGTAACTATGATTATGTTCTAATCGAGGGTTAATGGATTGGGGTTTATGAATGATTTGACATGTAAATATATCTATTGAAACATTGAAAGGAACATGATGAAAAATCAATCTAGTAGTCCCGATTTTGGGATCTAAGAGAAAATCTCTGAGTATTTGTTTTATATTCTCATCATTGTTTATTTATTGTTTTTTAGAATTCGTCCGCAACTAATTTCTATATAGGGTTAAAACCTACAAATGCTTACCAAGTTGCAGGAACATCATATGCATATCCCCATCTGGAGTAGTCGATTCTAGGGTAAGAAGTTGGTCCACCTAGTTATCCAAATGTTGCTTCGAATCCGTACTATCCTTATGCACCGCCTAATGCTCTAGCCCTGTCGAAACCAATGCCCCAACCTCCCATGCGTCCTCCATGTCTGCCACAACAACAACTCCCCCACAAGGTCAAGTATATGCGCAACAGAGTATAACCAACCCCCCCAACCCCAAGAGAAGGAATAAGGGGAAGGGTAATCAGAACCAACCATCTCAAGGTAACCAAGGAAACCAAGATCCACCACCTAATGCCCCTAAAGATGACCAGCCTAATCTAAAAAATCACTAATAGGGCAGACAACCCAAGCAAAACAAAGCTCTTCAAAAAAACAAACCTTGTGCCTATTGCGGAGTATTTTTCCATTATACTCATGAATGTCACCTTTCACCTCAGATGCGCCAAGCATTGGAAGCTCAAGCAACTGCTTCTAGAGGACTTCAACCCATTTCTCCACCTCTTCCCCCTCCCGCTTTATCAAAATTGACTGTGCTTACCATCCTTTTCCTCATCAAGGATATGTGGCTTCTAAACCCACCCAAAGTAATGCAGCCCCCCAACTTTCACAATCTAGATGAAACAATTAAGATATTTTCGTGATGAATTCTGAACAGGTTAACGCCGAACAAGTAAATTTCTAGACTCGGTCCCACAAATATGACAAACTTCCTGCGAAGTCAACGACTAATTACCAACCCAAATTTTACAGTTAACCTTTGTCATCACTAAATGACACCTTAAAAATCCCTCTACCTAAAATCAAGGTTCCCCCCAAGATACCCAAAGGTTCATTACATTGAAATGTTTCTTCTTCTAAAGATGACCATACCTACAACATAGTAGATGACTTGGTGCAGTCTCCTGTTGCCAAGTCAATGCTAGTAGTCCTCAAGATGTGCCCATCCTAATAGAAATCTATACTATTTTCTTTAAGCATTTTGGATCCCTACAAAAATCGTTTGATTGTCTTTGATATTGAAAAAGTGGAACTCCCCCCTTCCTTCATCAATTTCCATTAAAATACTAGTCTCAATTAAAAACACCACTATGCAGCAGTGTATAATAGATGAAGGCGCCTCCACTTGTGTGATGGCCTCTAGTGTTTGGAAGCAACTTGGTTCCCATGGCCTGTCCCCAT
This sequence comes from Pinus taeda, assembly GCA_000404065.3. NCBI lineage: Eukaryota > Viridiplantae > Streptophyta > Pinopsida > Pinales > Pinaceae > Pinus > Pinus taeda. The sequence continues at coordinate 152,787 of APFE031395119.1, forward strand.
CCACTATCACTCTCTGTGCTTGGGAAATTCACCCCTCACAGCCCCTCGGTTTCTATCGCAACTATCTTGTTACTATTGTTGGAAGTACAGTCTTAATTAATATCAAAGTCATTGATGCCCCATTAGATTATAACATCTTGTTGGGTTATATTTACACCTATCCTTTTCTATTGTCGCATCCATTGTCTTTCAAAATATCAGCTTTCCTCACAATGGAAAGATCACCACTATTTATTAATTGACTTATTATGACCCTTAGTCTCAAACACCTCCGCAAGCCACTATCTCATTGATGACTGGTAATAATACTATCAATTCCTTAATTGATGTTTCTCTCGGAGTCCATAAATATTCTACATTGTTTGGGGCTTATTATGGCCCATTGCTTACTCTTTTCAAGCCTAGCTCTTCGAGTGTTTGCATGCTTCAAGCCTTATAGGCTGTAGGCAGGTGGTTTGGTATGCCTTCTCCGCAACCAACTCCTATGCAACCTCCTACTCTCAAATCAATTCAGCCTTTAGTATAATTCCTCCTGGCCAATTTCCTTCTGTTGGTATCTCTCCCGGTCCTTTCCAACTTGGAACTATTCCCCTAGATCTTAACCATCCTGGAGTTGTTCCCCTAGGTCATTACCCTTCTGGTTAGATAAATTTCTTATTCCCACCACTAGGAAGATTTTCTACCCCTGCAATGGCTACGTGGATTCTTCCTAACATCATCTTGGGGATTCCAATTTGATACATTGATCTTCTTGCACACACTCCTCCTGACCACCTCAAACCTTATACATCTTTGACTCTGGTTATTGTAACCACCCCTTCATTTGCTTCAGTTCCTAAACAACCTCAACATGCAACCACTCCTATTCTGGGAGCATTTGGTGAGGGGCCAAAGCCTAGAAAAAGGGAACCAAAGACAAGGCACCCCAAGAAAATCATGATCCTCCTAAACCACCCAAGCCTTCTCCTCCATGCGCTTTGTGTCATGTTGTTGTGAATGCCACCAATAATTTTCATGAGCTCAACTAAAGTGGCCTTAGATACTTCATAGTATATAATTCTACTTCTACCTTGAATTTGGAGTGAATCTAAGCAAGCAAAATCTCGAAAACAAATTGCCACAGGTTTGCTACAGGAGTGAAAGGATTTCTATAGGAATTAGATAACTTTCCAAATGCCTAAGAAAATCATATGAAAATGAGATGGGACAGTTTATTTTATGAAGTAGGATGTCCTAGGACTCCATTCCAAGTGGAATCACCCAAAAATACCCTTGTTAACATGTGCTAAAAAACATAAGATATTTGCTACTCCAAAAAATGGAAATTCAAGAATCAGTGAGCTAGTTAACCTATCAAATGCCTAAATCAAATGAATATCATTAACATGTTGTAAAAAATAACATAAAATTACTGCTATTTTGCTACAAGGGATAGTAAACCAATCCAAGTAGCTCAATGATGAATATGGATTTTCATAGCTGTTCTAAGGATGCATCATGCTTGTGACTTTGTAAATAACCTTAAAAACAAATCACTTTTTTCATTTAACCAATGTAACCTGTTAACACCCAGGTTGTTCCCTATGACTCCCAAGGGAATACGGCCGGGGTTACCACTAACCAATCTTTGGATCACAGCTTCTAGCCCAGCTGTAATCAGAGAGGGCTCTCTCTTTAAGGTTTCTCTCTGTTCTATGGAAGTTTTAGGCTAGTTATGAGTTTTAGGTTTTTGGTTTATATTTGGTTGGGAGGATGTCTTTTCTGAAACTTTTAAAGTGTATTTCTGCATATGAAATTAATCCATTGGGCAATGGAGTCTGTGGCTGTTGGTTTTTTTAAAATCCTGAGTTTGATGCAGTTGGAGTTATAGGGCCATTTAGATACTTCATGAAACAAAATTTTAAATTGTGATAATTGAGTGCAAACAACCAGCGAAAAGCAGTTAAGAATTTTCCACTAAGCTGGGATGTGAGAAAGGGATGTATTCCTCAGGAGAAAACATGAATTCCTGAAACAATAAATCACTGTGATGATATAGTGTGAAAGGGTAGAAATTAAGAATTACGCTTTGATTACTATAACTGAAGAAAATACATTCACAATAGCTTAGATTGAGTTCAGGGTAATCTGTGATTAAGTCCTGGAACTATTCTTTTTCCTTGATATTAACTGTTTAAACATGGAAAGCATGAAAGATATATGAAAGATAACAGACACATAACAAAGAGTTACAAGAGAAACTTATTGAGTCATGAGATACGCAGGAATCCTGCAACTTTCAGCTAAACACCAGCCAAGATCAAGCAACACAGAGCTTTGGAAATTCCATCATCTTTGTATTATCTCTCTCAGAGTTACAGTAAAAAGAGCAGCAGAATAGATATCAACAAAAATCTTACATCCAATGTCCAACCCCTGCTAACAAATGTGAGGGGGAATATATAGCAGTCTCATACAAAATATCTCAGGTATTGAGTCATCTGAGAGATAAATATCTACTTTAACTCATACAGGAGTAGTATATGAGAAGTTATTACAATCTTTAATGAAACGTTAAAGGCTCTTAACTCATGTCAGAACAATTTGACCTTTGGAGCTCACGGAGTCGGTTGAGCGCTTTGTTATAACTGCTGAATGACGTGTCTGTGCAGCTCTGTCCTCCTGTAGCTTCTCGGCCTTGTCACCTGTGACGGCTAGTGCTGCTGTGGTGGCCGAATACTTGTGCTGAGTTGGCTCAGCCTCTTTCTGCATACCTGCTGATGTGTCTTTATATTCCTGTGTATGAAAACTTAAATATTTTCAAAAAGCAATAACATAATTACTGACTTTGATTTAACAGTAATTGTATTAAATTATCCAATACATCCTGTGTAGGATATTGATGCCTCAAAATTGACCCCATGGTCTCATCTGCCTCTGTGTACTTGTAAAAATGGGGAGGCTCATCAAACAAATGTGTGATTTCATTCATAATAAAAAATAAACTTTCCACCCTGTTGAAGAGGGTTTGTCCTGTTGCTGGTCCTGTTTGTGCTGATGTGCTAGCTGTCTCTGAAATTTGATTTCCAGCAAAAGTGTTCACTCTCTTAGCATATTTTTCATGTGAGAGCAACTTTCCTGATGGCTCCAGCAGGCTAGGCAGACCCCTGTTTTGTAATGCCATAAACCTGTTCTGGAATTTGTTGATATCTGCTTACATATCCTGGGTTCTTCTTTCCAGGGTCTGAATCAGGTTTCTTAATGTCAGGACCCTTTTGATCAGTGAAATGGTCTCCGTCCTGTTGCCAATTCCCATTTTGATGAGCTGGGAGCTTGTTCTGTAATTCAGCACATTTATCATTTTAGTGGCAATCTCAGGCATATTGCCTAGAGATGCCCTTGCACGTTGGATATCTCTATGTGCTTTTCCAATGAGCGTTATTTTCTCATGGATAGCTTCAATGTACTCCCATTGGTCTGTGATCAACTGGCCAATATTGGCCCACAGGACCCTCTTAAGTTCAGATGTCACTTTGTCCAATGTGAGCTCTTTTTCTAGCTCAGTTATTCTTTTCTTAAGAGCCTTTACCTCCCTTTCTCTTTCAGCCACATTCTGCTTGGACTTGTCATATTTCTCATTTATTTTTGCCAGACTGTCCTTGGCTTGATTTAGCTCTAACATCTGAGACTCCAAGACTTGAATTTCATTCCTCAACTTTTGCATGTCAAGGCTTTCAACCTGCTCTGTTGTTGGTGCTGAGGTGGATGGTGCTGCCTGTTATATCTGCTGGCTGGGAGGGGCAGTGGTTTGAGGGATTTCCTCAAGATTTATTGTTTCTGGAGGAGGTTGTGAGGTTTGTCCTGCCTCCTTTTGCTGTAATGCTACCTGCAGGGTAGCCTCTGATTCTTGCAGCTTCTCTTGGGTGTGGATGAGCTCTTTATATAATGTCATCAGCATAGCAGCTGCATCCTTATCTTGTCTGAGCTGGGCAATCTCTTCTGTTTGAGGATGAAGAGTTGCCGGGATTTTTAACATTTTTCTCAATGCTTCCATATCAGCATCCCTCAGCTTCAGAATCTCTTGTATTGCCTTAACATCTTTAGGATCATGTCCGAGCTCTATTATGATTTCCTCCAGAGCTTTGATCCTATTGTCTTTAGCTTGAGAGGAAGCCCTTTCCAGCTCAAGTTGTGTAGTGATGTTATTCAGGCTATTTTGCAGCCTATAGTTCACCAGGGTTTTGTCTGCCAAGGTGGCATACACCATCTCACCCGTTTGTTTATGCAATTCAATTTGATCCATTGGGTGGATGTCTTTGGACAGGACCTCCAGGTTTGTCCTGATATAATCTGCAGCTGACTGTGGTTGCTGCACTGTTGGTGTAAAATGGCTCATTATCATCTTTCCCTCATGTGCATCATATGCAGACATGAGTCTTTGCTGGTTTGTGGGAGCCATTATTAATAGATGATTATATATTGCAGCCTTAAGGGTTAATTTCTGCTTTTGATGTCCTTAAATTGCTGCTTAATGCTTTTCTCACCTTCCCTCCTTTGACCTGAGGAGCTAACTTCTCCTCCTGCTGCCTTATCTTGCTCTTGTTGGAAGGAGCTGGCTGAGGCCTTCATGCTGGGCAGGCCTGTACCTGAAGTCTGCCCCATTGGCATTTCTTCTTCAGAGAAAGGGTTTAGTCTTTGCCTCTTCTCCCCTTGAGTTGGTGAGGCAGTTAGGGGAGTCTCTCTGTCCCTTTTCCTGTTTACATCCTCCCTTTGAGGGGTTTGGAGGACAGAAGAGTCAATCCTTGAGTCTTTCCTGGGAGGTGCCATTTGTGTTGGCTGTTGCTGTGTGGCCATTGGGGCCTCTGCTGTCTGTTCCCCCTGCCTTGGCTACTCCTTTTGCTGTTGTACCTTTTGGGGTGGCTGAACATGTCCCTGCTGTACCTGTTGCTGTTCCATCTCCTTCTCCTTGCCTTTGTTCTGAGCTTGGTTTGCAGTTTGGACTGCCTATTGATGTGCTATAGAGGATGAGGCAGCTGCTCCTGCTTGAGGCCTTGGCAGAGAGAATACCTATGAAGGAAGTTCCAAGTAAGCCAATTTCAGAAGATGTCTTCTAGCTCTCTCATTCAGTTCTTCTTGTGTGACCGGTTCCTCCAGTGTGCCCCTTTTCCATTTTGGTTGATCGGCATATTTTTCAATGTGGGGCAAACTTACGTGGTCATAACTAGAGAGCTTGTATTTGAGCCTTCTGAATGATATGGAGTGATTGGGGTCATAGGGTTTCCAGAGGAAACTGGTCTTTAGGCCAAGGCCTTCTAACTTTCTATCAGCCTCTTTCCAGCCTTGCCTCTTGTTCAGAACAAGGTGGCCCAATTGATTTTTGACTTTCAGCTGTGCTTTCTTGCCCTTGCATGTGAAGTGTACCATATCAGCATTCCCAAATTGCCTGAAGTACTCAAGGGCAAATAGTCTCACGGGCACATACTTGGGCAATCTGTATGGGGGTAACTCACACCCATATATTCTGATTACGGTGTAGTTTTGGTAAAAGTACCAATCCCCAATGCTGTACACTTTGGATAACTGCAGGATTCTCTGCATCTCATCATTCAGTCTTGGAGGAGGCGAGCTTAGGAACAAGGACATGGCTGGCTGAATGAAGAGGTCTATAAATTCATAGTAAGTGTACAGAGAGTAGGTTCTGCAATGAAACACTGAGGTCCAGTACACTACTGACCTTGGATTGCCTTGTGCATCCGTTCTCTTGACAATGAAGGAGAACTTTTCATGTTGATAATATAGAATCAAGTGGTAGATGTAGGAGGTGTATCTTAACACCTTCTCTCGTGACAGGTTCAAAAACTGCTCATGCATCTTATCTGATATGTATGTGGCATAATCATAATAGATTGGACTCTTGCCAGGGGAAAACATAATCATCATCACCAGTACAGTTTCATCAACAAATTCAACTGATTTGTACCCCAGGATGGAACTGATCATATCTGCAAGATCTACACCCAGTTGATTGAGGTAACCATCAAAAATAGGAGGGTACAACACAGTGTCAGAGTT
>APFE031395122.1:6744-25747 GCA_000404065.3 Pinus taeda
ATAGAGTTAGGTAAAGTGTGTTTCTTTACTATGTACATTTGTAACTTACAATCCGATGGTCATGATATGTAGTGATCTGACAGTCATTCTCTCCTCGGTATTACCGACACTTGATCCGTGGCTTGACACCCGATTGGTCCATGAATTCTATTTAAAGCGCATGGAGGGTCATTTGTAGGTTAACCGTGCTTGAGAGAAGCTTATGTAAATTTTCATTCTTTTATTAATAAATTGCCTGTAGTAGCCACGTTGGCGCAGGCCGTGGACTGTTTCCCTCTCTGAGGGTTTTAACCACGTCAAAATATTGGTGTATTGATCTGTGATCTGTTTGTGAGCGATGTCCTTTTGGTGTTCTGTCTGAGGAACTTACCCTGTAAATTCCTACAATAACACTTCCCATGTGACTTACACACAGTCCAGAATAGGGCTTTCTGCTGTGTCTAATCAGCTAACTCTTTAGCTGCCTTCAACAAGACTTTGTTCAACACCAAGGCCTCTCCTATTTTAGACATGTTCTCCACTTCTTGAGGTGGGGCCTCAGCTTCCTTTGGTTTAGCAAAATATGCTCCTCTTTGTTCTGCTTGATCACTTTTAGGGCATTCAAAATATCGGTGTCCCCATTTGTGACACTTGTAACACTGATAGGAATTCCCTCTACCTCTATCATTACCTCTCCCTTGCTAGTAAGGCCTTCCCCCTCTAGCATTACCTTCTTTATCAATTGACCCTGTAGTTTTTGAACTGCTTCCTTCCTCACTCCTACTGGTATCTCTGCCTCTGCCAAAGGACTATCCCCTTCCTCAGTCAGATCCATGTCCTCTCCTGGCATTTTTTTTCCTGGCGATCTTCTCCTCTGCTTTTAAAGCACTTTCATATGCTTCTTCTATAGATTTGGGAGAGAGAATATTGATCTCATCCAGTATCTCCATCTGTAATCCGTTCACAAACCTTGCTATCTTTTCTGGGGTATCTTTGACATAACCCACTCATAGATTCACTATATAAAATTCTTCTATATATTCTTTCACAGCCATTGCTCTTTGTTTCAGGTTCTGTACCTGTCTATATAGATCAATCTCATAGTCTTTGGGTAAAAACATACCTTTCGTCTTGGCGATCATTTAGTTCGTTGCTTGCTAACATAACAGATTTCAATAATTTTATCTTTGGCCCTTTATCATCAGACCCCTATGTTGTAGTTGTAGCCTCTTCTTCACTATCATCAACACCTTTTGGATCCCTGTGCCTCCCTGCTTCTACTGCTACTAATTTGGCACTTAGGATCTTGATTTCCTTGCACAGTCCTTCGTCAGCTACCCTCCGAATAGATCTACCTCTACCCCTTCTTCCTACCTCCATAATTTTTTTCCTTGCCAAAGGAAAGAACTACTTTGATACCAAAATTTGATGACTCACCCCAAAAGCTGAGGTGGGTGCCTTCGTGGAAACTAGCCCACGTGATCCCTTCCTTCACTCGTATGCAATTTGGGGTTTCTAGTGAGGTTTTAATGGAGGATTAACTCTGCCACCTTTTCGAGGTTGTCTTGTTCATCATGTTATGTTTCCATGGTGTGGGTTTTGGTTGTAGCTTGGGTTATTGTTGTTACCGGTTTCACTCTGCTCATATGTGCCCTTATCTGGTTCCTTCTGCTCGATGGTAAGGGCTCTCTGCCTCCGGCTATCTGGTGGTTCCAGCCACGGATCTAGTTCTATGTTACTAGGTAATGTTAAGATGTTGTATCGACGAGTTTGGTGGATGCTTCTTGCATGTTTTTCCAAAATAGTGCTGGGCTTTATGGTCGTCTTGGGTATGTGGTGATTTCTCTATAATTTTAGTTGGTTTGTTGCACTTCTGGTTTGTCTCTGTTGCATTTGACTATGTTTATGGTGCACATTCTTGTCAGGTCCTCAGCCCGACTTCCCTGGTGACAGTTTGGCTCTAAGACAAGGTAACCTCTCTGCTTTGATTTCAGGCTCCCTCCTTGATTTTCTTCTGCTAACAATTACACTCCTTATGAGAAATTGGGGTTTCATGGCTCTGTGGCTGTGGCTCAAACATTGTTGGTCTTGGTGGTGGTTGACCCTCCAGCCGTGGGTCACATTCTCCTGTGACCAACCCTCATTGTTGGTCCTCTAGTTGTGGGTTGTAGTTTCTGGTGGTTCGGCTCACCTTAAGGGTCATCAGTGCTTGGTGTGCTGTTGGTCCTGGGTTCAACTATGGAACTTGCTCTCCACTTCAAGTAACCTTCAGGGTACTCATTTTTACCCTTCTCTCGATTTATTCTCCATATAGCTGGTTATGCTACCTCTGTATTCATTCTCTTGACTATGTAGGTAATTCGCTCCTCTGTGGTGATGTCAAGGGTTTGGTCCTTGACAGTTACTGTTTCTTCGCTTACAAGATTTTTTCTTTGAACTACAACAAATATCTATGCAATGTATCTATATATATTTATAGAAATCATAAATCTTCTACTTGTAAGAATTTCAATGATTTGCTTTCATGAAGTACATGAATGAATTCTCTTGAAGTGTTTAGTTTCTTCGATGTGATGCACAATCTCGTTAACAGTCCCTCAATCATGTAGTTAATTTCATGCACAATACCAGATTATAGTCATTGATAATAAGAAATGTTTGATACTTGAAATGCTTCTATTTACTGTTTTAAAATATTCTGTCAGAGTTTACATTCTCTAGTTTCTATTCTCCTTTGTTGGCAGCAACCCTTTGTTCATCTTTGGATTGTGTATTTAAGCTGTTGGTAGCCTCACTCAGTTGAGGAACTACCTGCAGTTACAATTTGCAGTTACATTCCCTTTTGCTGTTATTCAAGTATTAATTTAGTTAAGACTATTCCCTAATCTATTTACCTTCAAAAAATAAAAAGTAACGACATTGGCTGTGATAGCCTTCTTGAAAAGAAATAACAATAAAAGTAAACTGAAATGTAAATTTAAAAAAAAATCTTAAAACAACATGTCAAGCTATCGCCTCCCTATTTGGATGCTCCTGCATCACATAATACCATACAAAGTTAAAAATAAAGGAAAAATTTTGATAATTTTTTATCATTATAAAAACCAATTTTCTCTTTGTTTTTCATTTTTTTAATTATATTTTAAATATTTTGGGAATGGTTTATGTAAATAAAATAAAATTCTCAAATATGTTTGTATCATAGTGTCCTATAGGCCAAGTTTTTAATAATTATCTATTATGTAAACCAAAGTAGATCCATATAACTCCAGGATTTATCAAGCCCCAAGGGGGATCAAATCTCTTGAGGTGCAAACCCCAAGTGTTTCATGCAAAAAATAGGTTTAAAGATTGAACTTGAGGAAAGGTTTGCATCTCAAATCCAAAGTTTACTACGGATCTACATTGATATATTTACATTTATGTTTATGTTTTTTCTAAAATTTATATTAAAATAAATTAGTTAACATGGATATCAAAATGGTTTAATTTCTCATTCAATTGAAATATGAAAATATAAATAATGTCAACTTTTTTTAATTAGTTTAAAAGAATTTTAAGATTTTATATAAAATTATGCTATTTCATATGGAAATAGAAATGTTTTATTTATAATTGAGAGTGAAAGTGAGAATGAAATATTTTTACAAAAATAAATTTTGTATGGAGTTGTAATATCAACAATCATTAAAAACAAACATAGTTAGAGTGAGACTACATTTTTATAAATAATTTTAAAGTAAAGTTAATATAATATGTATTTTTAATTATAGCAGATATTACTTTTAGTTTAAAAATTATTTTATTTTTATTTAAAACATATAAATTTAGGTCCACTTTGATTGTGGAATTAATTATACATCATTCTCATATTAAGCTATAGAATGAGCATTTTGGCTAAATAAACATTATCTCAATAAACATACATGTCTTGTAAATAAAAAATAAAGAAATAATTCAAATATGCACTTTGCAATATGAATAAGGAAAGGAAGAGAACAATTACAAGAAAATGAAATTGTAATGGACTAAATTAAACCAAAAACTTTATATTTTAATAGAAATAAATTATTTAAAAAGTAATAATGTTTTTTTATAAGTTATAGATTTTTTTTAAATGAAAACCATAAATTATATTTTCTCCATTTTAATGATACATTCATTTCATATTGAAAAAAAAATATCCATTATGGTTTTTTTATGTTTTTTTTTTGTTTTAGTACTGATATGGTATTGACTACTACCGCAGTTATCTTCAAGTGTCGACATATACTTTCTATCACTATGTTTACATCTTTAAGTGTGTACATATCCTCTTATGTTTTTTTTTTGGTTTTTAGTACTGATATGGTATTGACTACTACCGCAGTTATCTTCAAGTGTCGACATATGCTTTCTATCACTATGTTTACATTTTAAGTGTGTACATATCCTATAATTTGTGGGTGTCTACTGGGTGTCTACACATGATTCTTTGACACACATGGTTTGGGAATTTAAACTTAGTGCACAATACTTCATTTTTCATAACACATGTCAATTAAACTATTTAGAGATATTAAAATTTAATTAATTTCAAACACAGCTTAATACTATTCATAACTATCTATGTGTAAGTTAGTTAAGTTAGTTTATCTATGAGTAATTTAAATAAGTTAGTTGGTATCTAATAGTATTCATTATTCATCTATTTCGTTTATGTAACGTTAATAATTAAAAGGATGATTCATATTAATGCTTATTTAGTTTGGTGAGTCTAAACCCATATATTGTGATCTTTTTAAAATTGTTTTATTTTTTAATTGATTTATCCTTTGTAATCAAAGGGATGATCGATATTAGTATTTATAATGTTTTTAGATTGATAGCGAATAGATCCATGGTAAACGGTTTAGACAACTCAACATTTCAAATACCATAGGAAATAAAGGAGAAATTCGTATGGGAGAAATCAGCAGAGAAAGCAAACATCTACCTAGTAAAAGAGCAGACACGGACATAGAATTACGGGGAAACAATAATTGGAGCATTTTGCAAATATTCATTTTTTATAGTGGTGTTAATTGAAAATTCTTTCCACTTTCGATATCCCCTTCATCTGGAACTTGTAGTTGTGTCAGTCCTTGGTAGGGTTGTACCACTTTTGTTGCTTCACCTAGTTCGAAAACATGTGGAGAAACACGATTGCTATTTTTATTTTTTATATTATTTTGATCATTCTATTATTGGTATTTGAAGAATTTAAAATCTTTTCAAAAAAAAATTTCCTGGGTGACATGATTCCACAATTTATAATTTTTACGTTTTTCATTATAACCAAAAAAGTATTCAATTTTCACTTATTTCATCTATTTTCTTTCTCATTTCCCTTTGATCATGTGTAGGATATATTCACTTGTCTTCATACCACTACAATCTTCTAAGGGAGTGATGTCTCTAACTCTTTTTGTTGGAGATCTATTCAAAATATAAAGTGGGCATGTTAGTACTTCTACCCAATACTCATTTGGAAAATTCTTTGCTTTCAACATGATTCTTTCCATATTAATTATGGCTTAATTTTTCCTTTTCTGCTACTCCATTTTGTTGTATAGTGTACCTTGTGATGAATTTCCTTTTGATACCTGATCCTTGCAATATGCTAGAAATTCTATGATCATTTAATTTTCTTGTCATGTTGCTTCTTTTTAATGACTTTCAATTACTTGAATTTTTCATCTGTATGAAATTTGGTGTTGATGAAGAGGCCATGTGAAGGCACTGACATCTTTCTTAGAGGAAAAATATGCCTTGCAAAGTTAATGTCCATTGCTTTAAGACATTGTTCATGGCTTTGGATTCCTTAATGTATTTTTCTAGTACTAAAAGTGTGGTGTACTTCACTAAATCATTTCTAGGGCCTTGGTGCACATCACTACTACTCAAAACCACTTAGGAACACTAACATCCATAGTAATAGGCTAATGAAAACGTTAAGAGACAATGTGTGCTTGTTTGAGGAATCATTTCTATCTTAGATGCCTAAAAGCTTCTGTTAGGGCATGGATATATGTTTCTTCCCATGGTCATATCTAGGGAATTGAGATCCATAACCAATACTAAAAAATTCTAGTGGAACCTAGATACCTAGTTTAAAGAAAAAGATTCCCTTGATAGGTCATTTGCGGTGTTCCAAGGAGTTGTTTATGGCTACAAAATTGTATAATAGTTCATTAGGGACCAAGTCTTAGATTTTCTACTCTGACCATTCTCAATGTCCAAAAATTCTTAATGTTAACTCTCCCTAACAATAGATGAAGGATACCCTTGAATGTACCTTTATAGTGGGTTATCGTGTTGATCATGGCCCTAGATACGTACAAGTGTCAGTTTTTATATTATTATTATAAATACATTGTGAATGCTTAGTCAAAAATGTCTATGTGAATTTTAATAATGCACGTGCTCGAGAACATGGAAACTCCCTATAATAGAACACACTCTAGGATGCATGTGTGTGTCTATTTCATTCAATTTTATTTGGGTGGGAGTGACAATTTTAACACATTTATTTATTTATTTGGTTGACTCAAATTTAGGTTTTGGAATGACAAACTTGATGATTTGGGTTGTAAATATATCAATTTCTCTACATTTTTTAACACATCTCAATATATTTATTTTTCATATTGGTTTTCTATAAATTACACAAATCCATCATCAAATACTATACATATTCAAAATATTTAATTAAAAAAATAGTATCGTCTATATACACACACAAAAAGATCATAAAATACATACATCTTTTATTCCTGTGATTAAATTTTTATTACATTATTCATTTTTAAAATAAATTATGTTTTGAGATTTACAATATAATTTTTTTAAACAAGTAAATGGTTTTGTAATGTTTAAAAATATCATGTCTTTCAAGTTTAAATAAAATATAAACAACATATAATTTAGTAAAAGTAATCATTGATAAGTAAGTTTTCTCTTTAAAATTCTACACATTAAATATATATATATATATATATATATATATATATATATATATTAGATATAGATATATATATATATATATATATATATATATATATATATAATATTATATATAATTATATCCATGTCATGAAAAATTCCTACATTTTATCATTTTCTTTAAAATTAATTGTATTCAACTCATTGTGAAAGTATCTCAAATTATCTTTCAAGTTATGTATTTGTTTTTTTCATATTTATATTACCACTAAAATATCATAAGAGTAGTTAATTTACACCTAACTTAGCATTTTAATAGTTTTTGCAAATATTTATATTTCTTACCATACTTTAATCATTGTTTATATTCAAATACAATATCTCATATATAATAATGCTTTATATCATTTGTATGTAAAAAAAAATATTATACCAAATATCATTTAAAAAAACCAATATAGATCCATCTTACTCAAGGATGGAGAAAGAGTTAAGAGAGATCAAACCCTTTTTATAGTGTAAAATTTACAAAAATTGCACATCCAAAGATTGCATCCTCAAGGGACTTATAGGTTACGGTTATATATATATACGATATATATATATATATATATATATAAAATATATATATATATAATGTATTTTTGAAGCATAAATGGTTTCAAACCCTTGAAAATTCCTTCAAAAACATGAAATAATATCTTAACATGCAATTTAAACAAATATTTACTCGATTCAAAATTAACCCTTATCAAAAGGGGGCCAAAATATAAGATATGATCCTTCAAATGCTTTAACAACAAGTTTTTAATTTCTATTACTTATAATATATAGATAAATTTAATTATTATTATGATTATTTAACAGACATATATAAGAAAAATGTCAAATGAAATAATTTAGCTAACATGAGCACTAAAATATATTATTTATGGATTATGTTGATTTTTTTTTATTAATACAATTTTATGTACATTTGAATATTACTTTCAATTATTTCTTCTCTTTGTACATTGAAATATTTTATTGAGATTTTTTCATGTAATGTCTTATCATGTGTTGTCTTATCCTATCTTTTAAAATAATATTTAAAAACTCTCTACCTTAATATGGGAGAGACCTTGTAATTTTTAACATTTTGACTCAATAAAAAAATTACATCACGTGCACACTTGTCTGTTGAATGAGCCTTTACTCAATTATGTTATTTCATATGCACATAGAAATATTTTATTTATAATTGAGAGTGAGAATGTAATATTTTTACCAAATATACTTTGTATTGAGTTGCAATATCAACAATCAATAAAAAAACCAATTATGTTATTTCATATGCACATAGAAATATTTTATTTATAATTGAGAGTGAGAATGAAATATTTTTACCAAATATACTTTGTATTGAGTTGTAATATCAACAATCAATAAAAGAACATAGTTAGTCTACACTACCACTTATAAAAATTTAAAGTAAAATTAACAAAATATGTATATTTATTTTTTATTTTGATTAAAAGCGACATTATTTTTAATTTAAAAAATCCTTTATTATTTTCTTAAGAAATATACATTTAACTCCAGATTGATAATGACTGAGTTATCCATCACCCTCATACAAAGCTATAAAATAAGATTTTTGGCTCATTAAATATTATCTCAACAAAACATACATATCTTGTAAATAACAAATCAGGAAATAATTCAAATATGCTATATGAATAAGGGAAGGGAACCATTATCAAGACATTGAGATCGTAACTGCCTAATTTAATCCAAAAAAATTATTATGTATTTTTTTTGGTTGAAATTTTAATGAGATGAAGTTATTTAAAAAATAACAATATCTTTTTAACAAGTTATAGATTTTTTATGAAAATCCTAAATTATATTTTTTAACATGTATTTAAATATAATTTAGTTTTAAGAATTTTAATAATACATTTTCTAGCGAAAGAAATATCTATTATGGTTTTTTTATTAGCAGGTGGTTTTGTGCAATTGACTACTGTCTCCATAGTTCTTAAGTATCTACATACTTTTGTTATCACTATTTCTACATTTTTTAGTATATATATGTGTGTTATCACTATAATTCATAGGTATCTATACATTTGAAATATCTTAATACATAATATTTCATTTTCATGATATTTATTAGTTAAACTATTTTAGGATTTTACATTATCCATTATTATTGATATATGGTTTTCCCCGCAATAAAATTTAAAAAGTACAACTTAAAATAAAATAAAAGTATAACGTCCACATAAAAATAAAGAAAATCATTTAAAAAAAGTACAACTTAAAATAAAATAAAAGTATAACGTCCACATAAAAATAAAGAAAATCATTTAAAAAACAATCAATTGAAATGAGAGTCCAAAAATCAATTGAAAAAATATAAGTACGGTAAATATTTAATGAAATCCAAACGCAGCCTAATACTATTCACTCATAGGTTCGTTTATGTACGAGTGATTTAAATAAGTTAGTTGGTACCTAATAGTATTTCATTATCCATCTGCTTGGTTTATTTAACTTTAATAATTAAAACGATGCCTGATATTAATGTTTATAAAGGTTGGTGCGTGTAAACCCATATAATATTGTGATTTTTTTATAATTGTTATATTATGTAATTGGTTTTTCCTTTGTAATCAAGAGGATGATCGATATTATTATTTTTAATGTTTTTAGATTGATAGCGAGTAGATCAATGGTAAATGGTCTAGACAATTCAACTGTTCAAATACCATACAAAATAAAGGCGAGATTATTAATATGGCTATAGAAATTCATATGGGAGAATTAATCAGCAGAGAAAGCAAACATCTATGTAGTAAAAGAGCAGACACGGATAGAAGATGACGGGAAAACAATAGTTGGAGCATTTTGCAAATATTGATTTTTCATAGTTGTCATAGGGCTTTTGATACTTAATTTGTACTGAATTCCGTTAGCTTGGCCATTTGTACAATCGTCGTTGAATTGTTCGTATCAGTACCACTGAACAAGCCAATACTGTTCTCTGCCTACCCGAAAATGGAAAAAAACAACATTGAATTTTGCCAACCCAGTACGGTAGGAATAATTTTTGAACAGAGTATCCTTCATTATTCGGGCAAGGCGACCTCCATTTACTAGGGTTTGAAGATTTAGAACTATAAATTCAAGATAATTAAAATTAGGGACAAACATGGATACCGTCTGACTCGAAGTGACGGTAAGTAATAGTTCGGAGGACAATCTTGACACTGAAAATCGCCGAGTTTTTAGCAGAAAGGAAGAAATACAGTAAATTTTGTTATTCAGGGAAGGCGGACGTGTGTAACTGCGAGTTGTGGCAAAAAAATTCAGACCTTGAAAATATATGTAAACTTTAAATTTCCAGATCAAGCTTACTCGCTAGACCTCTTTGTCTATGCTAACAGAAATGGTTGGAGTTGACAGTAAAATTGACGTCAACCCTGTTTAGATGGAAAATATTCGGCTCCGGAAATTGATGTCAACCCTGTTAGGTTGAAACTGCGCATGATTCACATGCAATTCTTCAGTCTGCTCAAGTTGGCCCACTAACGATTCCCGGCTGCAGTGCAAGTTGGAAAATAATCATAATTTAAAAATAAAAAATAAAACAAAGAGGAGCGATGTTAATTAAATTACGAATGGTGCCTTGTATTATTTCACATGTGCAAATGCAACCAATGTGCAAAATTCATGAAAAGGATATTCCAATAATTGCAACGGTTCACATCTTGTTCTCACCCACGTGTAAAATGCAATATTCAGATTGAGTAATAATACCAGAGTTCAATTTATGTGCAAAATGGAATCAATACATCCAACATGCGAAAGAGATTGAAATCATCATAACAGATACGTTAATGGAGGCTGTTAAGCATAAAAACTACGAAACGAAGATGGTTAGTAGCATTTAGGCGAAAGTCCTGCTATACTGACATTCCATTAATCTAAAATTTAGGTGTATTTTACTTTTAAAAGCGTTGTTCTCAATAAACTTGCCAAAAGAGTTCTCTAGAATCACTTGTTCCTGTTAGGTTTGAATGAAAGATATTATAATTTTCTGAAATAAAAGTCCAAAAACAGTATTATGTGGAACTTGCTCTAACACTTTTACACTTTTTGGTTATGGCTCTGTACTTGCTTAAATTTAAGAGGAAGAGTGGAAAAACACACTGGAGAGTTGTCTAAATTGAAAAATCAATGGTCTTTCAAATTTCTTCTTACATTAAGATATCGCTTTGCCACACTGCACCAAAAAATATATGGAGTTTTATAGCTCTTTTCACATTGAGATACTACTTTGACATATGGCACCAAAATCTAGTTACTTAGATAATATAAAACTATTTGTTTGACTCAAACTAAGACCTTGTTCGACTCAAACTAAGACCTTGTTTGACTCAAACTAAGACTTTGTTTGACATGTTGTCACTCATTATTGCAAACTACTACTTGCTCATAGAATGCACTAGACACTACCAAAACTATTTACTATCTACTTAATAGTTGAAAGATATAGTCAACAATTACATCAACTAGTTAACAATTAGATTCAACACCCCTCCTTACTTAATTTTTACTTCATGTTCGTTACAATTTTAAGCAAATAGTTCATAATTTTTGTCTTTGAAATTCAAAAGAAGCTTTTGCCAATATGTTTGTAAAGATGTCTATCAACTTATTTTTAGTATTGCAAAACTGAATATTGACTTTGACTTTACCATTGTTCACTAGCTCTAGAATGAAGTGAAAATGGGTGTCAATGTGTTTACTTTTGGCTGAAACACAAGAGTTTTAGAAAGTGAAATAGCATAATTATTATCATAGAAAGTAGAAGTTGTCTCTTTCCTCTCTTTAGGTCACCTATCAATCTTCTTAATAAAATTGTTTGGCATCTTGCTCTTGTTGTTGCTACATACTCTCTTTCTACTGATGAAATGAAGACAATGTGTTTCTTCTTTGGTGCCCATGAAATTAGTCCTATATCTAGGTGAAATGCATATTCTAAGATACTCTTTTTATCATCAATACTATCAACAAGATGGCTGTATTTGTAATAAGTGTACAAAATTCTATATTGTATTGTTCCGACAATATACTTTAAAGTAAATTTTATTTTTTTCCGCTCAATTTCTTTTAATGGCTCCATAAACCTAGATATATTATGTCTATCATGCCTTGTTGTTGTGACATACATTAGGATGCCTATTAGCTACTTGTGAGATACATTAGTGTGCCTACTAGTTACTATTAGATACATTAGGATGCGTATTAGCCCGCCACCCTGCTTCCTCCAATTCCATTCAATAGAGGGTGTGGCTTGGCCTACCCACCCCATGCATTAATTCATGCAAACAAATATGACCACATTTCAATATCATGGCAAACTTCTACATATTTGACATCATCTTGCCACGAGTCGGACAATTCCTTTGGTAGATATGTAGTGAGGGGCTCATATATGGTTACGAAGATTCAAAGTTGTGTGACAAACCATGGGTATCCATTCTAGTGTGGAGGACAACTTATCGCCACCATAATGGCTTAACATGCATTGGAATGTCAAGGGACTTCGATCTTATGTGTGTGTATCTCGAATACATGCATTGGAAATTGAGCAACAATGAGGGAAGTAGATAGACAAACATAGTGGAGGCACTCTCTAGGATGCCAAAGACAACCATTGTAAAGGGGAAGTCAAAAACCATCAAATCTCTCTCAAAGGTGATGTAGGTTCATGCTTGTTGGGATGGCCATCACTCGGTAACTTTTCCTATATTCAATTTCATCTTCTTTGATGATTTTTTTATTGATTTAACTTATGTTTATTGGTTTCTAGTATGTAATTCTCAAGACACAGTGGGGGTGAGCATTAGTTTTAGTCATTGTTCCTCTTAATTGTTGTTGGACATTATGTAGAGTCCTTTATCTACCTCCCCTTAGTCACTCCATTCCATTGGAAGATGTGAGAAACTGTGTAGAATATTTGTGTCTCCTTGGGATTTACTTATATTTGATTTTCTACTTTATAGTCCACTCGATTTTTGGGTTTTTTTGGTGATATTTTTATGTTGTTCCTTGGAAACGCAGTGAAATATGCCTTGAAAGAGGATGTGCTACCACCAAGGGTATGTTGGCAAAGGCCCTCACGGTGGATCGTACGCCCAAGCCAAAGCTCAAGATGGAACAAACATTTTTCTCTCCTCCACTACTATGGAAATTCAAGTGGAAATTCGTCAATTTCAAGCCTTGACAACGAACGGGAAGTGAGTACTTGAACTCCATTACCCTCCAATGGCAGATGAAGATACTCTTGGGTAGGGGCGTGAAGGAGAAGCATGAAGATTGCAATGATATAATATATTTGTGAATGAAATCCAATGTGTTTAGCATTACTGGTGTTGTTGTAGACTTTCTCACATAGAAAGGCACCTCTAATATGGTTAAAAAACCTTGAGCACTAGCACAAACCAATGCTAACAGTCCAACCCAAATTGCTTCGTTTGATTCTTGATGTTATGTTTAGCCACTTGGTGTTTGTCTTTTACTTCTTGAAATTCAGTTAAATTTATCCGAATTGTCATAAACTTCATAATAATAATGGTTAGCACTTTGAATCACCCAAACTATTATCCATAGCCAACATTTTTAATTTCTTTTGAGTTATACTATAAATAACTATGAGCAAAAGTAACATGAACAATAATATTTATTGTAGCATTAAAAGATTATTATTTAAATTTTATTAAATAATAGGATGTTTTATAAAATTTATTTAAAATTTGAGTTGATATATTTTCAAAATTTGATAAGTTATTTTCTGCAATATGAATTAGTTTTCATAAAGAAACTCAATTAATGCTTTCCCATCAATATTAAAAAAACCCTTATCGATTATTTTACTTGCTCCCTAATTTTTCTTTCTCCGATCATGTAATTTAAAAATGCACATAAAGTTCTAAAAATATATATTATATAATATATATATCTATATTTATATATTTATTAAGAGAACCGTTACCCGAAACGAAACTCAAAAAATCAATTGAGAAAATATATAACGACGCTATGGTAAATATTTAATGAACTCCAATATAATGAATATTTAAATATGAATTACACATACATAATGGATTCCGACTAATTAAATAGGTTAGTTGGTACCTAATAGTATTCATTATTGATTAGTAATTTAAATAGGTTGTGTTTGAGAGGGCGCATGATATTGTTATTTTTTAAATTAAAGCAATGAGTGATACTAAAGTTTATGAAGTGTGGGATTGATGTTGAATGGGTAATTTTTTTTAAATGATGAGTGGAGCATATTCCATAGTTTCTTATTGAAATACAATATACAAAAAATTGTTATTTTTTAAATTAAAACAATGAGTGATACTAAAGTTTATAAAAGTTTATAAAGTGTTGTATTGATGTTGAAGGGGTAATTCTTTTTAAATGATGAGTGGAGCATATTCGATAGTTTTTTTTTATTGAAATGTCAATATATAAAAATAGGAATTCTAACTATGGCAGAAACGTGCATACCGGCTGACTTTATGAAAAATTGTAACTAGCCCTCTCAATATATTATCATTATTGAGGTGACAGTGCGAGTAGTTCGGAGAACAAATTGCTGTATATTTTAACCTATTTAACAGTTATTCATCCATTAATCGTTAATAAACGCTCATTCATTTAGCTTTCTTGTTACCAACTATATATTGATGACCAAATAAAGCTTATTCATTACACATCTTGTTACCAGAAATAGTTGTAGTGAACAGTAAAATGGACGTCAACATTGTTTGGATGGAAAATCTTCGGCTCCGAAATCTCCAATGGCAGGTTGAAAGTGCGCATGAATCGCAGATAATTCTTTGGCCGGCCCAAGTCGGCCCACTAATGATTCCCAATGAGCATAATTAAAACAAAGAGGAGCGATGTTAATCAAGCTACCAATTTTACGTCGTGTTATTTCGCATGTGCAAATGCAACCAATGTGCGAAATTCATGAAAAAGATATTAATATTACCAGAGTTTTACACCTTGTTCGCTCTCAAATGTTAAATACAATATTCAGATAGAATAATTATAGAAAAGCTCAATTCTTTTTCCCTAACGTGTGCAATTTGCAATTAATACATTCAACTTGCGAAAGATATTGAAATCATCATAGTGGATACGTTAACTGAGGCTGTTAAGCATAAAAGGCATGAAGTCAAGATGGCCAATAGCATTAGGGAAAGTCCTGCTATATATATACATATCGCATTAATGTAAAAACTATGGGGCGTTTGGATTAAAAGTAGTGATCTCAATGAGGTTGCCAAAAAAATTCTGAAGAATCTCTTGCGAAGTTTGAAAGATATTATAATTTTCTAAAATCAAGGTTAAAAATAGTATGATGCAAAATTTTCTTTTAACACTTTCATTTTTGTTACGGTTTCACTTTTAGAAAAGCTATTTTTTTTCTTGGAATTCAAGAATAAAAGTGAAAAACACAATAAAACAAGAGTTATCAAGATGAAAAAATCAATCTAGTTTCATAGCTCTTCTCATATTAATATACCACTTTTTTTAGTGAACAACAAAAGCTACCTTGTCACACAATATCAAAAGGTATTTACACAAAATATAAAACTATTTGTTTGACTTAATTTAACACTTTATTTCATACATTCTAACTCATTATTGCAGACTACTGCTTTGCACTAAATGCACTACACTACCGAAACTATCCACTCACTAAACTACCTAATAGCTAAACCTAATAGCTAAAAGATATAGTTAACATTCACATTCAACACCCTAATTAATTAGGGCTTCATATTCATTACAATTTTGAGTATAGATAATTCAAAACTTGCTTTTGCCTATGTCTTTGTAAAGATGTCTATCAACTAATTTTTGGAATCACAAAACTAAAGATTGACTTGATGAGGTCTCAAATGGAGTGAAAGTGGGTGTTAATTTCTTTACTGTTGTGGTGAAACACATATTTCAATAAAGTACAATAGTAGAAACATTGGCACGTAAAATATAAATTAGCTCATTTTACTTTCAGGCTCAATATCTCTTATCAGTCTTCTTAACCAAACAAGTTGAAATGGAGACAATGAGTTGCTCCTTAGATGTCCATAAAATTATTCATATACCCAGGTGAAATGTATATGTAATCAAAACTTCTTGCAAAATCACTATATGGACAACCAACAAGATGGTTGTAATTGTAATCCATATACACAATTCTATATTGTATTGTTTCTAAAAAACCAACAAGATGGTTGTAATTGTAACCAATATACACAATTCTATATTGTATTGTTTCTGCAATATGCTTTAAAATCCTTCTTACTGCTTTTCATTTTCACGAGTTCATAAACCTAGATATAAGGCTAACTAAATACATTGTACTTTCCATTTTCATGAGTTCATAAACCTATATATAAGGCTAACTAAATACATTGTGTCAATTCTTGTTGATGTGAGGTACATTGGGTTGCCTACTAGTTTCTTATAGAAAGTGGAGTTGACTATCTGACTATTTCCATCTTTGTTTAGGTTGGTTCCTAGGACAATTAA
Organism: Pinus taeda; assembly: GCA_000404065.3. Taxonomy (NCBI): domain Eukaryota; kingdom Viridiplantae; phylum Streptophyta; class Pinopsida; order Pinales; family Pinaceae; genus Pinus; species Pinus taeda. Next base: position 23,293 of record APFE031395122.1, read on the forward strand.
TGTGTTTGCAAGCTTGCATTCATTCGTCCCAAATATTGTCAAAATGTCTTTTGCATACTTTCTTTGACAAATGAAAATTCCATTTTCAGATTATTTAACTTTTATTCCTAGAAATACTTCGTCCAATGAAGACTTGCCATCTCAAATTCTTTTTCCATAGCTATTTTAAAAATTTCAAGCTGCAAATTTCCTTCTAAATCATATCATCAACATAAATGCAAAAAATCAAAATATTACCTTGCAAATCTATTTTTGTATGGATAGTTGGTTCATTAATGGTGTGTTTGAATCCTTTTTTATAAAAATAAGAATCAATTATGTTGTACAATGCTCTAGTGGCTTGTTTCAACCATACAAAACCTTTTTTAACTTGTAAACTCTCATCTATTGACCTTGACTTCATATATTGTAGGTTAATCTACATAAACTTTTTCCTTCAAGATCCCATTTAAAACTGTTGATTTTCCATCCATTTGGTAAACTGCCAATGTTCATTTTCTATTATTGCTAATATTGTTTTGATAATATCCAACGTTGCGACTAGGGCAAAGGTTCATTCATAATATACTCCAAGTTTATGTGTAAATCCTTTTGCTACCAATCTATGGTTATGCTTTTCAATTTGTCCCTTTTTGTTAAACTTCGTCTTATAGACCCATTGGCTCCAATAATTTCTTTCCCTATTGGCAAATATACAAGGATCCATGTGTTATTATTCTCTATTGCTACAATTTCATCATTCATAGCTTCAATCCATTCTTTCCTTTTAACTTCTTCTTAAAAACGTGTTGGCTAGATAGACAAGAAGGCAAAGTGTATTTGTTCATTATCCAGTTTTTCATAAATTTCTCTCGAACTTCTTCCTTTATATAGAATAGTGGGATTAGACCATTGCATGAGAATGGACTGCATGCATTCTATCCTCCTTCATTTTCCCTTAAGTTGGAACTTGTAGCTATTTTATCCCTTATCTTCTTTGTTCCAGTTTTGTTGCTTCACTTGGTTTGAATGCATGTGGAGAAACTTGATTACTATTTATTCTATTATCCTAATCATTCCATTATTGATATTGAAATAATTTTACATCTTTTAAAATATTTTCTTTCTTGGTTATAGGATTGTACAATTTATAAGCCTTGGATTCTTTATCATGACCAACAAATATGAGTTTTCCACTTCTGTCATCTAATTTCCTTCTCATTGTTTTGGAACATGTGCATAGGCTACACAACCAAATATTCTCAAGTGTTATATACTTGTCTTCATACCACTCAAAGCTTCTAAGGGATCAATGTATTTAACATTTTGGTTGGAGATCTATTCAAAATATAGACTCAACATGCTATTGCTTCTTCCCAGTATTCATTTGGAAAATTCTTTGCCTTTGATATGCTTCTTGTCATCTTCATGATGGTCTAATTTGTCCAATTTGCTATTCCATTTTGTTGTGGAGTCTGCCTCATTATATATATACCTTTATCACTAAAATATTCCATAAATTCCCTTGAATCATATTGACCTCCTCCATCTCATATTAATATTTTAATTTACTTGTCACGTTGCTACTCTATAATGCATTTGAATTGCTTAAATTTTCCAAAAGTATGATATTTTATTTTGATGAAGAAGACCCATTTAATTCTACTGAAATCATCAATAAAGGTTGGAAAGTAAAACTAAAACCTATTGACTAGGTTTTATTTTTAACCCAAAGGTCCGTGTATACTAGATTAAGTGGATTTTGTGCACTATAGATGACAACATTTGGAAAAATGTTTCTTTGGTGTTTGGAAAGGATAAAGATTTCACATAGAGATGGACATCTATCACAGGTATACCGAGGACCATACACTTCTTTTGCAAGATGATCATCACCCATGGAATGAACAAGATGATAATCACCCAATCTAATATGAGAGTTAATTATTTCATAAAAACTTGAGAAAACATATTTGTGACATGTCATATGGTTATTGCATCCATTTTCCAATAACCAAAGATCTTCATTGTTGTTTTCGTTTTTTGATGAGCAAGAAAGAAACACAGAAGACATTTCACCTTCATTAGCACTTGAAGCATTTGTGCTTCCCTTGTTCATTTTCTGTGTTTCTTTGTACATTCACTTTCAAAATGCAAGAGAAGTCCACTGATATGTTCAAGAGAAGTCCACCCTCAGTCAACATCTACCATAATACCTTAAGCCTTCTTTCATATTTTCCACCCTTCAATCAACTCTGAATCATCACATTTTGTCTCAAATCTTGATACATGTTTCATTTCATTGATGGGGGATACATCAATTCTCTTAAGTGATGTGTCACTTCCTTTCGACATCAGTAGGGAAAATTTTAAGGATAAAAAATTATCTTAAAGTTTAGGAACCTTGGTGAATCTCTCTAGTCCATGATATGTAATATATAACATGTTTACAATTTTTTTGTAAAAATATTCAAAT